>LPNX011205651.1:0-17897 GCA_001517045.1 Pseudotsuga menziesii | reverse complement strand
TTCTGAAGAACAAGTGACGACATTTCAAGACAAAGAATAATATGATGAATGCAGTGACATCATTGATGTAGAACCTTCCAGCCATGAAGAAGTAACTAAGAATAAATGGAAGACCATTTCAAGAAGAATGATGTCAGGGCATATTATCGATACCTAAAGAGAAGCTCATAGTTCCATCATGCAGTAGATGGAAACATCGTGGGACACAAAGAAAGATTCATAGCACGAGGCTTCTCACGAAAAGAAGGCCTAGACTACAAAGAGAAATTTGCAGCTAGTAAGAACTTAAACACATACATGATGAGATTGATGAAGATCTTAACCTTTGATACAAGGTTGAAGATGCAAGTCTATACACTAGATGGTCATACAGAATATTAGTAGCATAGGAAGCTACTTGTCACTCCGGTACAGAATGTTTTCAGTGCATAGAGTACAGAAGACAGAGGGAGTATGATGCTTCACTTCAGAGGGAGTGACTACAGAATATCTTGAGGTTCAACATGGTATGACAGGATGGGAAGATTACTGATGACTCTAGGCTTTACTGAGAGTAAAGTGGATTCCAAGCTTTGCTTCAAGGTTGAAGGCGGAAGACCAGTGATGTTCCTGTTATGTGTCGATGCACTATTGTTCTAGGCATGGAGGTGTGGCAGAGTGTGGATGGAAAATTCCTTAGACAAGGGAAGTATGCAGTAGAGATCCTGAAGAGGTTTGGGATGATGGACTGTAGGCTATGGCCACACCTATGGGACCGAACATGAAGCTCCTAAGTGATGCTTCATCCGAGTTGGTTGATACTACGATGTATCGTCAGATGATTGGGTCCTTGATGTACCCAAGACTAGATATTTGCTTTGCTGTGAAGACACTTGAGACATGTTCACCTGATGGTTGCAAAGCATGCAGGGGTACAGTTGATTATGGGCTCAAGTATGATGCAAATCAAAATATTAACCTAGAGGGTTATGTTGATTCAGATTGGGTAGGCAGTGCCATCGACAGGAAGAGTACTTCAGGATGTTGCTTCAGTATGGGATCAGGTGTGATCTCTTGGTTTAGCAGGAAGAAATCCTGTGTGGCACTGAGTACAGCTAAAGCAGAGTATGTTGCAGCTTGTTCATCTAGTTGTGAGGTAGTATGGCTACGGAAGCTACTGTCTGATATATTTGATCTCCCGTTGGATGCTACTTGTATATATGGTGACAACGAGAGTTGCGTGAAGTTGTCAGAGAATCCAGTGTTCCATGACAAGTCGAAGCATATCGAGATCAAGTATCACTATATCAAGGATATGGTGCAGAGAGGAGCAGTGAAGCTCCTGTATGTTGCGATGGAGGAACAGATAGCTGATGTATTGATGAAGCCATTGGCTAGGCTGAAGTTCGAGTACTTCAGAGAGAGACTTGGTGTTCTCCAGATCAAGGCTTCCTCCTAGGTAAAGTGCTAGAGATCCAAAGCCATTCTGACGAGAAGGTCAGATATAAGGGCTGAGCCATTCTATCATGGTGAGAGGATTTGGTTCCTTCCATGTCAGATGTGAGTGCATGCCCTTCTGACGAGTAGGTCAGATGTAAGTGCAAAAATATTTCTTCATTGTGGCGGACATGGTTCCAGCCTAGGTGAAAAGAATAGAGTTCTTTCATCATTATGGCGGATGTGGTTCCAACCTGGTTGAAAGTCTTCCATCATTGTGGCGGATGTGGTTCCAGCCTGGGTGAAAAGAACAGGGTTCTTTCATCATTGTGGCGGATGTGGTTCCAGCCTGGGTGAAAAGAACAGGGTTCTTTCATCATTGTGGCGGATGTGGTTCCAGCCTGGATGGATGTGATGCCCTTCTGACGAGTAGGTCAGATGTAAGTACAGAGCCATTTCACAGATGGTAGTTGTTGTTCCTACCATGCTGGTGAATGTGAGTGCCGGGCCTTTCTGACGTGATTGTAGGTTACTACATGATCAGATGTGAGTGTTGGGCATGCGTTTCTGACGAGCAGGTTAGATGTAAGTGCTGGGCAAAGACCTACCTGGTGGCTAGGCCTACAACCAACATGAAAAAGGGCTGGCTCTGTAGAACTTCCTATGACGAGATAATACACACATGATGATGACCAGAGGAGATCCAGATCGAGCTATGATCCATATCCAGTTATGATGACTCTGAGAGATCCAGATCAAGAGATGATCCAGATCTAGCAGTGATGATCCAGATCGAGAGATGATCCAGATCCAGATCCAGATTGAGTGATGATACATACCCAGTCTAGTGATGATGATCCAGATCCAGTGATGATGTTCTATGATGATCCGGATCGAGTGATGATCCAGATCCAGTTCTATGACGACCCAGATCGAGAGATGATCCAGATCCAGATGACTTGAAGATGAAGATGACTTGAAGATGAAGATGACTTGAAGACAAAGATGATCCAGTTGATACAGAGAAGAAGACCAGTGCTGAAAATCGTGTCGAAAGAATGCCTTCCTAGTTAAGAGGGAGTATTGATGTATATGTAACTTCAGAATGTATTCTTCTATGTATCTTATGTATTGTAACCCGATTTTTATTCCGGGATATTTCTATTATGTATTTGAGTCATGTTGCCATGCCCCGATGTTCCGATCGGGAGGATTAATACTATAAACAAGTCTTGTCAAGTCATTAGGTAAGTCCCCACAATTTCGGGGCATTTGAGTTATTATACACTAATTAAGGTGTAGGCTCGAGTAAGTAATTGTGAGTTGAGCCTACGTGTGAAAGTGAAATTCAAGTGAATGGAAGAATATAAATAGAGAGTGGGAGTCTCTCTATTTATCACTTGCACAACACATCACTTGCTCTCTCAAGTGTGGCGCACTAGTGGAGAAGGAAATATACTGGGACTAGAAGATTACCACTGTCGGGAGTGCATCTTACTATTTTGGGGTCTTACATCTTGTGGTGATTCTATCTTTGAGGAAGCTGCGGGGTTTTCTCCATTTATGGTTTCCCCGATCAAAACTCTTTGTGTCTCTTATCTCTTGTGGTGTGCTTATGTTATTGCTGTGCTTGTTATTCTCTCAGTGAAAATATCCTAACATAATGCTAGCTTAAATGTTGAAAAACTAACAATTAATAGATATATGAACAACAAGATAGCTCATTGTTTATGAAAATCCTTCATTACTCATAATGGAAATTTCATAGAATAAACTAGAGCACATTCATAACAAGAACATAGGTTCAAAGAGTTAGAACGATCTCACAGTTAATGGACAACAGCTGAAAACGAAATAGTTCACATTCAACAAATCCATAGCACAGCATTTGAAATCTTCCACCAAGCTTTCTCCAACAGGAAACGTGTAATTCTTATTGCAAAAGGAAATAGTTCTTCTTACAACATAATCTCACAAATCTATCTAGGAAAAAGTTCCCGCTCACTATCTAACTCTCCTATACTTATACTACAAGCAAAACTCTTGGGCTTCCCCTTGGTGACCTTTCGGCTCCCCCCCAACCATTCATTCTCACAATTTTTTCTTTTACTGAGTGCTCATGATTCATACAATACGTTACATTTCAGATTTAGATTTTAAGAGAACTTTATAAAAGGGGACCAGCTTGGTAATGGATGAACTTTTTCCAAGCCTGGGCCTCTGCTGCTATTGATCTATTTGAGATCTCAGACCCTTACTTTCTTCTGCTTTGTCTACTAGACATATCTTCTCTACAGCAACAATCACCCTATTATGAATAACCAATTCTTAGATCACTTAGCATTTGACAAAGTAACACAAACTCTATTAAAACATACATCTTGTAAAGTGAACTATCAAAAATATTAATGCATGCAAGAAAATCCTGCAAGTTCGTATCTTGAACTCCGCTAAATCCACTATCCAAACTAAAAACACAAGTCCGAAAAATAGACTCTTTATCTCAAAATAGACTCTTTATCTCAATCCAGGTCGCATCTGGACCAAATGGAAATCCTCCAATGAAATCATGAATCATGACAAAGTAACCACCATCGAAAAACATAGTAAAAGCACACAAGAAAGGTGGGAAAACCCTCACCGACAGGAAAAAACTAAGCATTGGACAAAAACAAAGCTCTCATCGATGGGTGGAAACACTATCAGTCAGGTGGTTAGTGCACTAAGGATTCGCAATGGCAGAAGACATAAGGACTATGGCTTACGTGACAATAGGACATCATCGATGATCAGAAGAATGGGGAATTAGCTAGAAATGCATCGGTAGATAAACCAACTAAACATCGAAAAGATAGTGTCCTATTCAGCCACAATGACAGGAAAAAAATCAGACTACGATTTCCGCTTTCAGTTCTGTTAATTCTCCTGTAGTTGTATATTAAATTAGTTTACCTTTAAGCTCTATTTTATTATGCAATAGAAATTGTTTCTTCCTTATATAATTATTAGTATAGATAGATTTTCTTATTTCAGCCTTTTAACAGTTTATTTACTGTTTTTCTTGCACTATTGGGTAATATGCATCAACCAGCTGGTGTCAAGATTATTTAGTTTGCTCATTTCCTTAGTTTATATCATTTTTTGTCATTTAAACTATCTATCCAGACTGTCATTTAGCCCTGTTTTTCAAACTGTCATCCATACTTTCATTTAGCCTTTAATATTTTATGTTTTGTTTCTATGCTTAATTAGAGTCTAATTTCTCAGGTTTTTGAATTGTCTTATTTCCTGTAATTAACCAGCATTCGTATATGTAGTTAGAACCTTGTTTTCAATGGCATAAGTTTTTACTTAAGCTTCATATGATTTTTATCATTTGCTTCTCTTTGCCTTAGCTTTTCTTTCTGATTGTACTTTGATCTGTAGCTAATACTTTATTTCTGATTTCTTAACTTGATCTTGTTCTAAAAATCGTCAATTTCATTCTGTTGATGCCTAGAAATTTGCAGGTAACAACAGTTAGGGATTCTCCCCAGTAAACGTTCCCAACTAGCATGTTACTGTTTGGTATGGGGAATACATCCGGTTTACGGTCCGGCTACCATAGGTCAAGTAACAAAAATAAAAGGTTTTACCGGTTACGGCCCAGTCCACCGTGTATATTTTAGTTTTTGAATTTAAGTATGATATGCAAGTTCCTATTAGGTAATGAACAAGGTCTCGGTACCAGGAATCTGGAGCTATGAAAAGAGGACATACATCCATGATATGTAACTCAGCTTCATTGTCCCAATTGTTTTCTTCATTATTTTTACCTTTAGCCATTAGTTTGCGCAGTCCTTTCCCTTTAACTATGGATTCTGGTTTAAATTCGAGGTCATATTCTTGTAAAGTTGTTACCCAGTTGCCTCTTCTTTCTCCTAATTCTTTTTTGTACAAAAAGAGACCTTACAGTAGGGTGTGGAACTATTACCTTCGCCTGGTTCTTAAGTATGTATGACCTGAACTATTGTACCGCTTTGAAAACTACATAAGCTTGTTTAACGACAGCTGGGTAATTCAATTCAGCTCCTTGCAGACCAGTGCTCATAAATGATATGGGATAGTCATCTCCCCCATATTCCTTCTATGTAAGCACCTCTGCTAATGAATCATCAGATGCGAAAGTGTACAAAATAAAATCCTTTTCAAAATTTGGACTTTTGAGAGATGGTGCATGAGCAATAGATTTATTTATTTTACTGAATGCATTCTTCTCTACATAAATCCACTTGAATTGTACACTTTGTTTCACCATTTGCTGCAACGGTTTAACAATTTGAGCGAAATCTGGTACAAACCTTCACACAAAATTAATTGTCCCCATGAATGATTGCATACCTTTTTTGTTATGGGGTAAAGGGATATATTGTATGGCCTTGATCCTTTCTAGGTCTATGGAGATCCCTTTTTTAGAAACAACATGACCCAGTAGCTTTCCTTCTATAACTGCAAACACACATTTCCTAGGATTCAGTGAGATCTTATATTTTCGACAACGCTTGAAATTTTGTTTTAGATGGAATGTGTGTTCTTCTCTCTTCTTTGAAAATATCGTGACATCGTCGAGATATACTACAACACTATGGCCAATCAGACCACGAAAAGCTATATCCATAGCCATCTGGAAATTAACTCCAGTGTTGATGAGTCCAAAGGGCATTCTTCTATAAGCAAAAGTTCCCCACTTTGTTCTAAATGTAGTTTTAAGTCTATCCTCTTTAGCTACTAATACTTGATTATAGCCAGAGAATCCATCTAATAATGAAAATAACTCAGAACCTGAAACCATCTGCAATATCTATTCCATGGGTGGGACTAGATAGTTGTCTTTATCCAAAGCACGATTGAGGTTTCTAAAATATACACATAGCCTGATTTCTCTGGATTTCTTCCTCACTGGCACCAAATTCTACGCCCATTCCAAATGTCTAACTTTGAATATAATTTTAGCATCCAATAATTTTTTCACTTCACTTTGAATTAAAGGTTCCAGTTTTGGATGCATCTTCCTCAAAGGTTGTTGAAAAGGCTTGACTCCAGCTCTAATAGGGATGACATGCTGTATAATATTTGTGTCATATGTTTTGAGCTCTTCATATGTCCAGGAAAACACATCTTTGTATTGTTTGAACAAACTAATGAACTTATTTATTTCACCTGGAGAACAACACTTTCCCAAATTTACGTATCTGGGTTTAACTTCAGTTCCCAAACTTATTAGCTCAAATTGTAAGGATGATCTATGAGTTTTGAAGTTTGCTAGCCTCCTAAATTTGTTGTCTAGATCAAACATTCGCTCTAAGGTTCTGACTCCTTTAGGAATAAAGTTGTCAAATTTTAATTCAGCTTGGTGTTCTTCATCATCGATTATTGCTCCTTTGAAGGTTTCATCATTCATCAAACATTCCAATATTTGTTGATCATCATCAAAAACTTGTAGATTGGTAATCATGCCTGGAACCGAAGGCCTAAAAAGTAATTCAATAGAGCATCTGTTATTTTAAGGTACAAGCCTTGCAGCTGAGGTAGCTAACAAGTCAATTGTTGCATTCTTTAGTCTAGGAATGGATACGATATTAAATTCATAAAAAAAATTTAAGCAAATCACACTTCATTCTGGTAAGATTTTAAATGAGGTGAAATGCAATGTATCTGATTTCGAATTTGCTTTACAATTATTTCAGAATCCCCATACACTTTCAGATTTTCTACTTTTAATTCAATTTATTTTCTTAGTCCCTGAACTAGTGCTTCATATTCGGTTATATTATTGGTAAATTCAAACTCTAATGTACATGAAAGAAAATGTTTCTTTTCTTTGGATCAATCAGGACACAGCCAGCTCCTGATCCTTCCAAAGTTTTAGAGCCATAAAAAAAAAGTGTCCAAAAACTATCTACGTCTACTATACTTGAATCAAAAACTACATCTGCAACTAAGTCTACTATTTTACAGTCAAATTCATCAGCCCGTGAAAATCGAAGGAGATCGGGCTATGTGTCTGGTGTAGCACTGGCTTCTTCTGCTTGGTAATTTCTCAGTTCAAGTTCAATAAAGTAATTTCCTAGCACGAAATTCACTGGTTCATTCTTACCCTCCAATTGAGTAACATTGTGCTTCATGTGGGGCTCTCTTAATACTTTTATTTGATTGGGACTTCCCTTATAAGGAAACTACAGATGTGACCAATATCATGTAAAATATCCATTTAGCTTTTTCTGACTAATCCCAACTCAAAGCAAGCCCATAAGCCTCAGGTATGTCTGCTACTACAATATTGATGAACTGACATACCTTGTCATTTGAAGATAATTGAATTAGAACATCCTCCATTTCCCCAATTACCTTCACAGTTATTCTATCTAACTAAATAACCTGCTAGGTATATGGTTCGGGTTGTCCATTTATCTTCTTGCAGATGGAAAGTGGCATGACATTGACTGATGCCCCTAAGTCTACTAAACAGTTGTGCATGTTATGGTTAAATATTTCAAAAGTTAGGAGAAATGGTGGGGTTTTGTATTTAGACTTACCTCCCACACTTGCTTCACCAATTTCTTATTCTTTAGGTTGGTTGTCGGTGGGAAGCTTTTCTTCTGGTACTTCAAGTGCTTTTAACAATTTTTATTTCTGTTGAGGCACAATACACATTTCAAATAGTGAGATATTTTCCTTAGCCATTTTAATATCTTCCACAATATTATACTCCATCTTATGTTCTTTGGGATTATTTTTTATATTGTCAATCTTCTCTTCAACATGCTTAATAGGCATGTTATTTTTTTTGGATTTTGACTCGTAATGGTGAATTTGGGTATCTTATCAGTTGGGGTGCTCTTCTGAATCTTCTTTACATTCTCTTGAAGTCTCTTAATCTTTGGAAGTATTGAATTGTCTTTATTTAACAAACCTTGACTTCTTGTTGCCACATTTGTTTTTGATATCTCTTCATGTTTCAGAGAACCTTCATCTTCTGTATCAAAAAGTGAGACACGGTCCCATAAAACCAGAGCATCATCCTCTTGTTTTTCTGTGGATGTATTACCCTTTTCTTCCTCATCATCAGCTTCTGTTAGTTTAGAGTCCAATAGCTGATTCATTACTAATGTCATCGAATTGATCCATTGAGGGAATTTTTTTTCAAAATGAGACTGCTGATGAAAGGTGCAAAAATTATCCATATCCACCTCAGTTAAATTCATTGATGCAGGACTGTGTGAAGGAGGTTTAGATTGATTGGTATCTTCTCTCCTTTTATAGTAAGCCTTGTATGCTTTATGAGCCTCCTTTTCTTTCTCCAAATTGATCAATCTGTTGGATAGATTCTGCATCATATTCACCATCCCTTCAAATTTATGTGATTGCTCATCCTTAGACTTAGTCAGTGACAACGCTTTTTTACCAAAAACAATTTCTCCCGACTGCTCAGGATAATCTTCTATGCTCTCTTTTTCAGCTTCTACCCTCTTAGCTTCTTCATAAGTTTCTGACAATGTAGGTTTGACTGTCATCTTGGAAAACATGGCCAATTTAGGCCCTAGAGATAAATTATAGTATTCATTCAGAACTTTATCAGATGGTTTATCAATTGCAGAAAAATTCTTTAGATAAGCAGCAAACCTTTGAGTGAAACTATGTACTTTTTCCTTTCTTTCTTTCTTTAAAGCGCATAACCCTTTCATCAGAGCTGCATGAGTTTTTTGGACTGCATATTTACTTCTAAATATTCTTTCAAATGTATCCCAGTATGTGATTGAGTTCACAGGCAAAGAAAAATACCATGAGGCTGCTGCTCCTTTCAGGGTATGAGGGAACAATATGCAGACTACATCTTCATGTTCTCCAGCCCGTAGTCCTTATATAGCCAAGTAAAATCTTTGCAAATGATCATCTACCAAAATATTTTCACTTGAGTCAAACTTAGGCAACCCTTTCTCAAAATCCTGAGGTAAGTCATGCAAAGGAGGTGCTAGGTTCAGTGGTGATCTAGCCCTCCACGCAGGTGGTGGATTTGGTCGGTTAGGTGGCTGATTTGCATTTACATTTTCCATGATTTTAAGTGGAGAGTGAGGTGGTGAATGAACAGGGGCATGAACATGTGAACAATAAGGTGTATCTGGTTCCAACTGATTCAGAGGTTGAACAACTTCATGTAAGGCTGTTTATACTAGTTCTTCAAAATATTTAACCAACACTGCATCTTCCAATATAGGACGGTCTTTCTTTCGATATTATCTTCTCGGTAAGGAAGGGATAATCGGTAATCCTTCAATCTTCTTTGCATAATCCTTAGTAAATCTTCTCAAATTGTCAACTACTTCGTTATCGACATAATACAGATGCTCTTTACCCTTTTCTTCTGGAGTTGGATTGGGAAACAAACTGCTTTCAGAACTATCACCGGTGGAATAATTTTGAGGAAATGGGTTTCCTCAGCCAGCCATGCACTGGTGGCCCTCCTTCTAGCACCAAAAAGTGTTGATGCCTAGAAATTCATAGGTAACAACAGTTAGGGATTCTCCCCAGTAAATGTTCCCAACTAGCCTGTTACTGTTTGGTATGGGGAATCTGTCTGGTTTACGGTCTGGCTACCATAGGTCAAGTAACAAAAATAAAAGGTTTTACCAATTGTAGCCCGGTCTATCTTGTATATTTTAGTTTTTGAATTTAAGTATGATATGCAAGTGCCTATCTAAGAATGCAAACTGATAGAGAATACGAGGAGCGGTCACAATGCAATGTGCAGGTTCTTACCTCTTGTCTTAACTCACTCGCATCTAAATCACACACAGCAAGAAACTAAAACTAACTATCTAACCTATCCCTAGGGATCAATATTATCATTTATCAATTAGTAATGTATTTCTGCATATGCATTAAGAAAAATAATAGATAGCTGTTACTTAATTCAAAACACACGAACATTAATAGATATATGAACAACAAGATAGCTCATTCTTTATGAAAAGCCTTCATTACTCATAGTGGAAATTTCATAGAATAAACTAGAGTGCATTCATAACAATAACATAGGTTCAAAGAGTTAGAATGATCTCACAGTTAATGGACAACAGCTGAAAATGAAATAGTTCTTCTTACAACATAATCTCACAAATCTATCTGGGAAAAATTCCCCACTCACTATCTAACTCTCCTATACTTATACTACAAGCAAAAATCTTGGGCTGCCGCTTGGTGACCTTTCGGCTCCCCCCCAAATGATTCATTCTCACAATTTTGTCTTTTAGTGAGTGCTCATCATTCATATAATATGTTACATTTCATATTTATATTTTAAGAGAACTTTATAAAAATGGACCAACTTGGTAATAGATGAACTTTTCCCAAGCCTAGGCCTCTGCTGCTATTGATCTGTTTGAGATCTCAGACCCTTACTTTCTTCTTCTTTGTCTACTAGACATATCTTTTGTATAGCAGCAATCACCCTATCATGAATAACCAGTTCTTAGATCACTTAGAGTTTGACAAAGTAACACAAACTGTATTAAACATACATCTTGTAAAGTGAACAATCAAAAATATTAATGCATGCAAGAAAATCCTGCAAGTTCGTATCTTGAACTCCGCTAAATCCACTGTCCAAACTAAAAACACAAGTCCAAAAAATATACTATTTATCTCAATCGAGGCCGCATCTAGACCAAATCGAAATCCTCCAATGAAATCATGAATCATGACAAAGTAACTGCCATCGAAAAACAGAGTAAAAGCACACAAGAAAGGTGGGAAAACCCTCACCGGTGGGAAAAAACTAAGCATCGGACGAAAACAAATCTCTCATCGGCGGGCAGAAACACTATCAGTCGGGTGGTTAGTGCACTAAGGATTCGTAAGGGTGGAAGACATAAGGACTACGGCTTACGCGACAATAGGACATCATCGGTGATTAGAAGAATGGGGAATTATCTAGAAATGCATCGGTAGATAAACCAACTAAACATCGGAAAGATAGTGTACTCTTTAGCCACAATGATGGGAAAAAGATCAGACTACGACTTCTTCTTTCAAATGAAAATTGCGGTGATCGGAAGTTTTAACGACTAAGTGTCGGCGATTTTGAGCTCAACACCACTGCTGTGTCGGCGACGCAATAGACTAGCCCTCTGATCAATAGTAAAAAACCCTTTCGATGGCACAAAGAAAAAATAGAATGTTAAAACAATAAAACCATGGCATCGGTGAGTGCAAGGACTAATCCATCGGAACGTTCATTAGTTGTCTTCCACAACAGTGGTTGCGTAGAGAACTACGGGCCCAATTCAAACTTCAACTGCCCTACAATAGCAATAAAACCAACCATCGAAAATTCAAAGAAAAGTTAAGTGTTCAAAAGATTCTTGGCTAGGTAGTGATGAAATCAGTTCGTTTAACCTCCGAAATGGCGGCAACATAGATAATTAAAGTTTCGACCAAACTCCAACTGACTTTCGATAGTGCTAAAACAAAATTATCGACAGAGAAAATTTTAAACAACAAACAAACTCCATAATCAAAAGCTTTGGCTAGACAAAGGCAGATTTAGATCATCCAACTTTCAAAACGAAGGAAACAATTGACCTTAATTCAAACTCAAGAAAATCCAAATTTGTAGCAGAGGGAAAAAACAGAGTTCAGGAAACCAAGTAAATCCGGGAAAGATAAAATCGACAAGGAGAGTCCTAAATTTAAAAAAAATTGGGAAAACAATTGTAGCTGCAACACATTCTTATCTTAGTTTACTCCATTTTTGTAAAGGTTGATTTTGGATTAAAACTTGGTAATTTGATTTTTGAAAGTGCATTAGTTTTCATGATTTGATCATTCATCTTAGTTCAAGCATAGAATTTGTTTTTCTCATTTACATAGTTAATGAAGATGTTCATGATTAGGATTTGATTTAGAAATAGAATAAAATTTATTAAGTTTCCTACTTGCTTCTAGAATTTAATTTATTTCTAGCCATTTGAATATGCTTAGGTTTACTTAGGTCTACTTGAACCCCAAGTTTAGTTTGATTTGATTAGTTTACTATTTTGCAACGCATTTATTTACGCTTGGTCTTTAGAATAATATTTTCTTTTCTTTCTACGAATCCACAGTTACTTGCTCTGCTTTCTACGAATTTGCAATTAAATAGTTCATTGCTTTCCATAAATCAGTTGCACTCAACATTCTTAGATAGGCATTTATGCATGCACTCGTGGAATAGTCTCCAATTTATAACATAGATCAGATAACTTGCTACAAGTAGTTAGTTTTGCTTTCATTAGTTAAATCACTTTTGGACCAAGCAACCGCTTTCTAAATTAGTATCTGCAATTCCCTTCCATAGAATAGATTAGCATAATAGTAGATTAGATTTGAATTCCAGTTGTTAAAAAATTTCCCCGCTTTCACGAGAATAGATTGGATTCCTGCATTTAACTCATGATAGTCATGCATGTAGTTTAACATCATGTAGTTGCATGATTAGTGCATTTGCATATCTAATTAGCTTAGATTAGAATAAGCTTTAATCCTGCACATATAGTGTTTGCATCTCACATGCTCTCTTCCCTGGTTGAAAATTAAGTGTTGAATTAGATAGTGCATATTTTACCCAATAGTAGTTAAGATGGAAAAATATCTTATGCCAAATATTTCTTGCTTCATTAGCATGAGTGAGAAGAGATGAGGGGTTTGGGAAAGGTAGGAAATGGGAAACTTGTATACCTTCAAATTGTGATCCACAATGCATTCCACTATGACTTTACCATTCGAAATATATGTGATTTAAAATTCATTGGGAGAGAATATTACAATCTTAGGAGAACTAGTGTGGGTCATATGATACATGGACAAGAGGTTAGTGGCAAGACCTAGGACATAGAACACATCAATGAAAGAACCATGGTCAAGATCAATCCTACCCTTCCCCAAACCATCAGTAATGGAGTAATTTCCCAAAATAATCTTTGGACCTTTCAAATAATCAAGAGAGGAGAAAGTATCTCTTGTCGAAACCATGTGTCTAGAATCTCCAGAATCAATGATGAAGGTGGATGATATTGAAGTGTTGGAAACCAAGGCATTTACTCTCTCCCTGTCTTATGAATTTGATCCTCCTTCCATCTTCCTTGTGCATTCAGGAAGGGAGATGTTGTTCTTCTCCATTATTTGGGTCAACATGTCAATTTTAATTTTCATACAAGAGTTGTTAGGATGATATCCCTTACTACAGTATGCGCACTTTCTCATGTGACCTTTGTTCATCTTCTTCTAGAAGTTCTTCTTGGATCCTAAGGCCTCCTCATGAGAATTTGACTTGTCTCTCTTTTGCTTAGGTGGCTTCTTTGAATTGGATTTCTTCTTTCCTTTAGAATCTACCCTCAAATTTCCAGCAACCAAATATCGGTATTTTGAAGGTTTGATGGTGCCCATCATTACCAATTTATCTTACTCCTGGGTGACGAATTCCATGAAGTCGGAAAGCTTAGGAATCTTCCAGGCTTATTCTATCAATTTGGTGGCATGGAAGGTCCAAATAAACATTGAGTAGTCAGGAATAAGCTTTGAAATTATGGTCAATACTAGTTTCTCTTCATTCTTTTCGATTCCACGCAGTTTTAACTACATAACTAGGGCCTTAAACTTAGAAAAGTAGGATTGCAAGGATTCGAATCTGCTAGGACTCAATGAGATAATCTCATTCTTGATTTGATGTCCTCTCTATTCATTTGTATTTCAAAATAGATCCTCAATATTCTCCCAAACCTCATTTGGTGATGTCAATCCATCAAGATGGAAGAGGAGGTCTCTTGAAATGATCAAGCACAAAAGAACATAGGCCTCATCCCTCCTGTTGTGCCATTTAATTTTCTCTGCAGTTACATTGGGGTCATCCTTAGTTTCCATCGTAACCATGTAGAGGTACTTATCCCTCAACAAAATATCCATATCAGCTTTCCATTCGAATAAATTGAATGGAATGAAAATGATCCTTTCAGATTGGTCCATATCTCAACAACTGTGACCTTCAACCAGCGGAATGTTCTCCTAGTTAGTGACATCAAACCTGAAATAACAAAATGGAAGGGGATAAATTGGTCTACAAATGCTCTGATGCCATGTGCAAATTAATCCCAAGCTATAAATCAATTAGACTCACAAAACTACTAGTCAAACATGCAAAATTCCACAAAAGGAAGATTGAATATGGAGATTAACACAATCCTCCATTGAATAAGTGTACATAATCCAACCTCATAAAGTATTAGGCTATCCAAATATATAATTACATTATATATTTGAAAGCATAAGGATGTTATTTGAATTGGAAAATAAGCAAGCTTACTAGACTAGTCAAAAACCCCCATAGGTGATGTTACCACCTAAGTTGTACTTAGTGGTTTTTATCAAGTGAGCCCGGTGAACCGGGCAGGGATAACTTGTTCGGACTTCAAAAGGACCTTTGGAAGTACTTTTGGGAAGTGCTTATTGTACTATATCACATGTTCATACCCCATGAGGGAATTGTAATAAATGTTCTAGCATGATAGTGTCTGTAAAAGACTCAGTCTCTTAGACTTTATTTGTCAATCCGATCAGCCCAGGGTGTTTTTTCCCTTGGTTATTATTGGTTGTTGAACAAACGACTGATAATTTCTGAGTTTTTCACTCCATACCTCCAAAGTTGGGGTGGTCGGCTTGGAATTTAGGCCTATTGAGGTTATTAGAGTCTATGTGTCAACGTATAAACATGCTAGACATCATTTTTGAGTCATATGAACATGTCTAAGTCCCCCTACATGTTTTTCAATTTTTCAATTTTTTAGTTTTTTCAGTGTTTTTTTATTAAAATTTAATTTTTCCAAAACATAGGCTATTTTTTAATAGTTTAATTGGAAAAATTGATTTTGTAATAAAAGTGGGCCAAATAATCAGTTTCAGTCATGTAGGTGCTCATTTTCAAGCTAAGAGCACCATGTAAACCCATGGACCCACTGTTTCCTAGTTTTGAGTGATTTTCCATCACTTAGGTCAGAAAGCCCCAAAAATCAATTATTGATTATTTTAATTAATAAATTGATGAATAATGGAGCAAATCCAAAATCATAAATCAATGGATTCTCAGTCGATTTGATTGAAATCAGTCAGATCTGAAGCAGATTGACTGGATCTGACAAATCCTTAACTGAAGGAGGTGATCAAATCAAATCTAGAGTTGATCTTGAGCATCCTTTATGAGGAATTTCACCCTCCCTCTCTCCTCAACACGTTTTTGGCTCAACTGGATGATTTTTGGTGGATTCTTCAGTCAACAGGTTGAGGGGTCAGTCAGATCAACCCCCCGATTGACAGTTGCACTCAGTGAGACTCAGATCTGGCTCAGCTAGACACAGATCAAGAATTGATGGACTCTCCATCAGTTGATTTCACTTGATTCCATGATTAATTGTGCCCCCCCTGGGCTAGATGGCCTGTAAATTGTAGATATCTAGGCACAGCCTCCTCTTCCAAGCTAGTTAGAGATAGACTGAAGGGATTGCCATTGTAACTCTGTATTTGATCATTATTTGTGAATAAAGAAGCTTTGGAGGCTATACTGTGTAGTTCCTTTGATTGTGTGGATGCTCAATGTTATGCTGCTGATGTGGTAGCTGCAACTTCTTGCCAAATCCTGTGTTGTTTCCGTGTTCTGGCTTCAAGGATTCGGTTGAATCTAGTAAGCGTATAAACTAGGAAAGAAAGATTGTTTAATCCTATTTATCCATATGATGTATGCTCAAAAATATTATTTATATGATTAAATAAGGTTATTTCTGCATAATCTCTCATTTTTGTTGCTTTATACATCCATATCCAGATCTCACGAGGTTTGTGCAGGTTTGTGTTATTTAGTTGCAGGTTCCCGAATGGATGAAGATGTGGATCTATATTGACTTATTTCCTATCCAATAAGCTCAATACTCTGTCCCTCAGCACTCCACAAAAGGGCCTCCTTCCATCTTGCTCCATTCAAGCAACGATCCGACCTTCTTTCCTCTTCTTCTCATTTCTACAAAAAATCAACACTTTACCCAGTTACCTTTTCAGTTCATAGCTATGATTTCATTTGGATCTGTTTCATCAAAGTAAAATATACATATATATAATATTTCATAGCTCATATCCTAGATCTTTCACTTAAAAAAGTATCATAAGCATCCCAGATCTAGTTGTAGGGAAATCGTCCTTTTTGCATGAATTTGAAAGAAAACTTGTAGATCACATGCATTAGATTTCCTTTCGCTGCTATAAATTTTAATATTATGCAATATCAGTGCAATTTAATTGGCTGCACAAACAGCAATCCAAGATCCCAAGGAACGCTTGCTTTCATTGGTTCCTTTTTCATCGGTTTAGCTAGTTTAATTTCATTATTTTTTGAGATAAAGTAGGCTGACCCAAAGGTACTCTTAAAGTGATTTTGGGAATTTGTTATTATAACATGCTCTCTGTACTTTATCAAGTATTACAGAGAATAAAGGAAGCTTCTGTCCAAAGTGGCTTTTGGGAGCGCTCAAATCCCCCCAGGGGTCTCCCTTTTGTCACAAAATTCTTAAATTTTTTGTATAACTGTAAGATCTTGGTTTCAGCCTGTATAAGGACCAAGAAAGTTCTGATTTATCAGTTCTTTGATATTGTAACCACTGTAATAAAATCATTCTTTTAATAGGCTCTTTCGAACCCATTCCCCATCCCCCCTTGGGGGATTCGCGTCGGTGCCATTTTCGTCATTTTCTGCTTATTTATTTTTCACTAGAATTGATCTAATTTGCAGGGTAGTATAATTAATCTTGTTTTTAATTCCATACTCCATATCTTACATTTCAAAGTAATCATAATACTTACCCCACGATTTCCCGATTGACCCGAAAGGGGAAAGAGATTCGTGGTAGGATTAATTAAGAAACCATAATTGTGTAGTTGTTTTATGTTTTCATCACTTGTTTATTGGAAATTATAAAATTAAACCCTCCTCGATTCCCTGATTGAGATCCACTTAGGTCGAAAGAGGTTCTTGGAGGCTTTTCTTTTAAACAAGAACATCCACTTTAAAACTTATTAAAATTTACAAGACTCTAGTGTGTATGCTCTGCACTTGACTGTGGTCCATCCGATCAGTCAAGCTGTATCAAAAGAATTTGGGTGACTAGCATAATTAGGACTCACTCTCCCCAACTGACAAACCATCAGGTGAAAATCCAACACCTCGATCAAACCTTTACGGTGGCAAAATACCCAAAGGAAGCGGGAACTTCTGAAAAATGACCTCAGGGCGCCGATCTCTGTCACACCCTAATGGGTGCGTTACAAACAATAGCCCCAGAGACTCCATTTCATCCCACATATTCCTTGCGGGTAGCCGTGAAGGTTTTGTTTTGGACATACTCCAAGTACTCTCGGGTATATCTGGA
>LPNX011205624.1:0-38393 GCA_001517045.1 Pseudotsuga menziesii | reverse complement strand
AAATTTAAGCAAAGTCAATTTTTTTTAATCATTACTAAAACATTTGAAAGGTGCTTGACTTACATCCAAATCTTGGGAGACACTGGGAATGTCTCCCAATATTGATGATGAGAGGGGCCCAAAACCCATGGTCCTAGGCGAAGGGATCGGAAGCTATGAACACAAATGAAATTTCAATCTTGGAAAAAGTTGTCATGATGATAATGAGAACATATAAGTTTATAGATATTTATGCAAATGTACCTCTTTTAGTGTCCCTAGGTTAACACTAGATTCGACCATAAAATCACGTTCATCTAACATTTGGGTGAACTGCAATTCAAATGAGTTCATTATATATTTAGATGAACTAACAAAACATGATTTAACAATTATGAGGAAAACATGAAAGTTCTCACATACCTCGCCCCTCCCTCCTTCCTCGCGATGGAGTAAATCAAACAATCCATATCAACAATGTTTTGCTTATGCCTTGGCATCTTCAAGGCTCATTGAATCTACCGCATTATATGTTTTATAAGAAAAATATGCACGAGAACGAGAACATGCTCTATGTCGATCCATGCCCACATCAACCCCCACCAGAGCAGACGGTAGGTTGTCTCCTATGACAGTTCTGACCTCTAGACCAATCTGAGAGGTCGCCTCCATCTCTAATCGTAATGTAACAAATCTCTGTTGCTGAGTCACCAAACGAGGTGTAGGCTTAGGCAACAATGGATCGCGATAGGATCCTTCTCATTCATATGTTCTAGCTTTTCCAACCCCATAAAATTTGGACACATCCGTGTAATCTGGCTTCATGTTTAAAAAAAAATCTTCATAAAAACTTCTCACAAAATAATGTGGAACTTCATCATTCCATGGAAATATACCCTAGGCAGCCAAGAATCTATCAAATAAATGGTGTGCAATCTTGGGGTGCTTGAAATATTTCACCTTTAACATCTTCTGCTTTGATCCTTCTTTAAAATTAAACATTGAAATGGCATCTTCTTTTGATACACTCTTCTCTACATCAACCCAGTTGTTAAGACCCATCACCTAAGCCCTCCGCATTTACATCAAGTGAATTAAATAGTTTGTCGTTGACCCAATAGTTCTATAAACACCAATAAACTTTCCTAAAGATTCTAAAAGTATTTGCAAACTTTGTCGACTCTCTGTTGGGAGTTCCAAGCTAGCAACATCATCCCTCAATTTTTTATGCTGGGCTGTACATTTTTCTAGGGTGATAGAAACCTCTTCAATTTTCTAAGGAAGAGAATCAGGTATATCTGAAGGATAAATGGTCATGGGCTGACAACCATGGGCTTGTTCAAAAGTATCTCTTCGCTGACCTTGACGCTTTCTTCGAGCATTTGCATGACCTTGTTCTTGGTCCCTTACAACATCCTCAACATCTCCACCCTCATTTTCTCCAAATGCATAACCCTCATTTTCTCTGAATGCATCATCACCCCCAGCCTCTCTGAATTCATCATCATAACCCTCAGCAGAACCACGATCCTCTACATTTACACATGTAATCATGTATAATTTAGTACATAAAGACACAAGCATATATATACACATGCAAATTAGTAATTTATTTAAATAGATTATATATATATGAAACATATTACCAATAAAATGTGGATGGTCCATTGGTCGTTCTCTAAAATAACAACCAGAAGAGGGAAAACATTCACGAGATGATGAATCAAACAATCGACCAGACACAGACGCTTGGCCACTCTCACGAGACAATCTATTATGCCGTGTCTCTACAAAGAAAAATGCTAATGAAACTTACTAAAATAAATTAACAAGAGTTAAAAAAAAATATAAATATTCATGTATACTCATAAACAAATATAAATATTCAAACACATGCCTACTGTGTCTCGATATAATACATTAGAATCTCTAGATTATTAGACCATCTTCAAGAGAAAACATTTGAAGGTCTTTTAGTAGATGTAGGTGTGGTATTAGGCGCCCTTGTCTCAGATGTATCTGTACATCTTCGACTCGAAGAATGAGTGACCACATTGTCTTAAACCATCTCTACTATATATCTCCTATAAACATCAAAACAAGCATCAATGAACTAATGTAGTTTAGCCCATAGAAAGTTTTTGAGGACGGGGAAAAAACAATTGAATTTAATTATTGTGTGCCCCCCTTTCTAATGTGAATTTGTGTTGTTCTCACGGGTATACCCCTTTATTTATCCTAAACAAGCCATTCCTCATCCTGAACAAGTATCACTCTTATTAAGCCCATTTCCATAGTGATCATGTTTGACATAAAGTCATGGTTAATAAAATTGATTAATAAAAACACAAAAATGATCGAATTCAAATTATTATTTATATTTCAAATTATTAGCATCGAATGATATTTTAAATCATTCCATTGAATGGGGACACAAAAATTTCTAATAGGGACACAAGACATGTCTAATTAAGGGCCACACAATCTAGATTTATTGGGTTGTTCCTAAAACTTCAATTGTGTAAGAGAGCCTCCCTATGTAACAAAGTCTATGGTGGTCATATATATAAGAGAAACAACTAGTAATTGATGGATAATGACTTACAATGTGCGAGGACCTTATTATGAGAAACTATGCAACTTCAAAATCTAAAAAAACAAATCATAGCATGAAAATAAAGCAATAAAAAAAATTAGGTACTCCATAACCTGGGATAATTCCATTGATCCGGATTTATGCAGGAACGCAATAGAATACACAAATAACCACAAAAACAAATATGCAGCGGAAATAACACTTCATTTCTTTAATCAATAACTGAAACTTGTTTACATGCAGAATGGAAATAAACTAGCTAGAGTGCTGGCAGCTTATCTCTGAGAAGAGATGTGGTGGCTACATGCCTCTGAAATATCTATTACAATGAGGCTCGAAGGCCTATATATTATTGAGAAACAATGGAAACCCTACACATCCAAAAAAATAACCCTAGGAGGTGAAACACCAGAATGTGGGCCCCGTTGGGTAACTTGGTACATCAATTTCCTGGGGTCGTAACTTTAGCATACTATCTTCGTTTGATGCGCATGATACATCGTTAGAAAGATCTGTTTAAGGACTACATCCATTAATAAAAACTACTAGGTCTATAATAGACTCATTTTTCTCGACCATTTGATGCCAAAAAAACGTCGTTTAGGGCCTCAAAACAGCTCCGGAAGTTTAGGACCCGAAAACTGCCAAAAATAGTAAATTGTGCTACAATTAAGGAAACTGGAAAACTAAAAGAAACAATGGTGGGGGTCCAAGTGGAATACGTGAGTGGCCACCAATATCCTCCTCGATCATTCCTCCCCCCTTAGGAAGCAATGGTCCCCATTGCGTTGAGTTCCTCCATGAGATGAGGAAACTTCTACTGAACTTGGTCCCTGGTGAGCCACTTTCCTTGGTGAAGGAGTTGGCCTGCTTTGACAACTCGATATAGCTAGATCTTCTGTTGACGGGTGTTCTTGATCTGCATGTCCATAATTCGATCAGTTGTGGCTTGCTCCATGCAGTCAGGGTTTAAGTCTGTTGGTGTGATTTGTTCTCCCATGTCTGATGTGTCCAGTAGAGGTGGAAAGTAGGGCCAAAGGCGGTACACATTGAACACTGGCTGCAGACCAAGGAATGGTGGAATACTGAGCTTGAAGGCATTGTCCTCGACAGCGTTGGTGATGGTTTATGGCCCATATCAGAGAGGGTGAATCTTGCGGTGGGGTCTAGCGAGGTGCTCCTTCTGCAAATGTAGCCATACTTTGTCGCCCACCTGGAAGTTGTGTTGCACTTGATGCTGATCATGTCGCTACTTGCACTTGGCATTGGACCTGTCCAATATGTCATGAACCTATTGGCGAATGTGTTGAATGTGCTCAATGAAGCTGTTCACCTTGGAAACTTCAGACTGGATATGAGCTGAATCATCCTCAGTAGCTGCAAATGGCATCGCTATGTCTATGGGACATAGTGGCTGGAATCCCAAGCCCACCTGAAAGGGGTTGTGGTTGGTTGAGTTGTGGAGGACCCGGTTATAGCTGTGTTGTACATAGGGGAGGTTCTCATCCCATGTGCATGGATGCTTTGAGTTGTACATGCGTAAAATGTGTATGATCATCCTGTTGACGACCTCTGTCTAGCCATTAGTCTGGGGATGGAAAGCTGTGGACTTTGTGAGCTTGGTGTCTAGCATTGACCATAGGCTAGACCAAAATGTACTGAGGAACCTACTGTCCCGGTCTGAGATTATAGACTGTGGGATCCTAAAGTGTACCCACACTCGCTCAAAGAAGAGTTTAGCAGTGGCTTCTGCTGTGATATTCTTCTTGCAAGCCGCCATTATGGCCATATTTGAGAATCTATCAATGACCAAAAACACACAGTTGTTGTCGTGCTTAGTAGAAGGAAGGCCCGACATGTAATCCATGGAGATGGATTCTCGAGGTCGACTAGGGGTAGGCAACGGAGTATAGAGGCCTTGCTTCTTGATGGATGTTTGGCAATGGCATAGGCAGTGCAGGATCGGATGTACTTATCGAGGTCATGTCGAAGGTTCAGCCAATAGAAACACTTATGTAGTACTTCCACTGTTTTCTCGACACCAAAATGCCTAGTGACCCGACTGTAGTGCGCTTCCCAAATCATCTTAGCACGATCGCTTGAAGGAACAGAAAGGTGTCCCATGTGACATAGTAGTACATCTTGGAGGTGAAATTTTGGAACTTGGTTTCCCTCCAAGAGTGTCTGGTATGTGTGGCTAAATTCTGGATCGCTCTTGTAGAGAAGCGGCCAATCAGAAGTCTCGTTCCCACAAGAGTTGAGCACGGTGGTTATCGCCACGATCGGTGGTCGGCTGAGGCAGTCTGCAACATTATTGGTGCTTCCCTTCTTGTGCTTGATGTTCAAATGAAACTATTGTAGATATGTGGACCACTTTTGATGGCGATAGTTCTGTAACTTCCCTTGTGTCTGTATGAACTGCAGGGGCCGGTGGTCTGTGTGGATGATCGTTTCCTTTCCCAAAATGTAATTCTTCCATTGTCGACAAGCCTATACAATGGAATACATCTCTTTTTCATAAGTGGGATATTTGCGGACTGTGTCGGACAGTGTCTCACTGTGATATGCCACTGGATGCCCTTGTTTAGTAAGGACTACCTCAATAGCATAGTTAGAGGCATCTGTCTTGATCTCAAATGGTTGTTGCAAGTCTGGTAATGTGAGCACCGGGGCATAGCAGAGGCGATGTTTCAATTCTGCAAATGGATTTTGCTGAGTTTTCGAACAAAAGAATTTTGCTTTCGCTCCTCCCTTGGTTACTTGACTCAAGGGCCAAGTGATATGAGAGAATCCCAACACGAACCTGTGGTAGAAATTAGCAAGGCCCAGAAAGTTGCGAAGCTCTGTTAGAGTAGTTGGGGCTGGCCAATCCTGAATGACTTAGATCTTGGTTGGATCCACATGTACCCCACACTTATCAATAATGTATCCCAGATACTAAACCTAGGTCATGCCAAAAGTGCACTTGTCCAAATTGGTAGACAACTTGTGTTGCCGCAATGTTTGGAGGACCTATCGGATGTGGTGGAGGTGCTCTTCCCAAGTCTGGCTGAAGATCAGGATGTCATCCAAGTATACTACTACAAATGAGTTGGTGAATGGCCACAAGATGTCTTCCATTAGTCTCATGAAGGTTGCAGGAGAATTTGTTAGCCCGAAAGGCATGACCAACCATTCAAAAAGGCCCTCCTTGGCTTTGAAGGTAGTCTTCCACAGATCTGTCGATTTGATTGGTACCTAGTGATACCTAGAATTTAAATCGATCTTGATAAAATACTTTTCCCCTTTAAGCTAGTCTAGGAGGTCATCAATCCGTGGGATCAGGTACCTATTCTGGACAGTGATCTTGTTCAGCGCTCGATAGTCAATACAAACTCTCCAAGTCCCATCCTTCTTTTGTACCAACACGACTGGGCTCCCACAGGGTGATGAACTTGGATGGATGTGACTCTTCTATAGCAGCTCCTGAATTTTCCCCTTGATTTCATCACTCTCCATAATAGAGGGTTGATAGATCGGTCCATTGGGTAGCGATGTACCTGGGGTCAGATCGATGGGGTGCTTGACCTGATAGTGGAGAGGCACCCCGATGGGTGAGGTGAATATGTCTCAGTACTCCACAACCTTATCCATTTGTTGTTGTTGTACGGAGGGGATATTATGGAGAGAAATTACTATGGCTTGGGGTACCACAACAGACAGCTTGACTCCAAGAATCAATCCTTTCTAATATGCAATAGAAATCAAATATCTAACACTAAAGGATTAGACCTCGTACCTTATTCCGAACGGTTGAAGTAAATCCCCGTTGAGCTTTCCAACTTCAACTTGAATTGATAAATCCCTTCCTCAACAACAAGTAAACAAGACAAGCATATTATATATATGGGTGTTAGATCTATTCTAGCATATATAATCAACAATGTATAAGCATTTGAAATCATCCATGGATAAAATATTCATTCAAACATACATCATTGGATAAGAAAAGATATTTCTATCAATATAAAATTAGAGATTACAATGGATACAACCTCTGTCGGCACGTCTACGAATCGGAGAAACTGAATCCCCCACTTGGGCCTCCGCCATCTCAATCCTCCATCTCTCGATAGCAAGCTCACAAGCAAAAGGAAAGCTTGGGCAGAACACAAAAGTGCTCCAAGGGACAAAGGGATGCAGACTCAAGCACAAGTTCTTTCAACAATGGACTATAGTTTCTTTGCTCTCAATTCTCTCATATGCCTTCAATGTATCAAAGAGTTCCTTATATAGCTTCTCAAAGAGGTAATGAAAGGTTGAATCCGAGCGATCTCAAGGCATATGGAAGGCCAGGAGTCAAGTGAGTCAGGTCTATGTCAAGGAAAAATCCAAAAGGATTTGGATTTTGCACACATCCCGATGTACACGGTTTTAGGGGTCAAACCCGCATATATACACGATTAGGGGTTTAAAAGTCATGTGTATTAATTTTCACATGTTTATAGGGATGGTCAAGGAAACATCAAAGGACAAAAAAAGGTCCAAGGGGTCTAAGGAGTCTACAGAGGGACAAGGGAAGGCCATACAAGTGTGATTCATTTGTGATTTAATTTTTGGGTTGCAGAACACAACAATCACACTAAAGATGTGGGCATGCCCACACCTATAACAACCAATGTGGGTGGAATGTGTATGCTAATATTTGGAGATCTATGAGATGAGTTCCTTCCCCTAGAACCCATTCCCTTGCTAATTTCTCCTCATGAATACCTTGGAATCCCATAAAACCACGATGATTCTTGCAATAATACACTAGTTTGCACTCTTGGTGTAGGCCTATTTACATAAGGAGTTGGCTTAGAATACCCCCCACTCCCATGAAAAGTTTCATGGAGATTTCCCTACATATCCATATTGTTTTGGGCTATTCAATTTACAGGCCCTATTTGGTCCACTCTAGATCTTAGATGTCCAGTCTACATATTGGGCACATTACATTGCATTTTCCATTGAAGTTGGTTTCCACATTTTCCCAAGGGTTCTTATCTTATAATTCAGTCCATAAATAAAATGGTATTCCTATCATTTATGTGATTCCATGTAAATACATACTTTACCTTTTCCATTAATTGTATATCATACACCTTCACAGTTTTAATCTCGTCTACCAAAGCATGAAAGTATCCTACCTAATACCCCTCGAAGAAAGTGAGTAAAAACTTTCTTCGAAACATATTATCAAATAATTCCATAGGATTTTGTGTGGAAGGAAATGTAACTTCTTTTTAATGTTTCATCACTAGTTCAAGGCATGGTCTTAAAGTTGGAAAATGATTATTTTAGTGTTTGAGGTGGATGTATACTCTCTTAGTGCAAAGAATATTTCATGCCCTTTATCCATGTATTGGCATGATGTCTAACATGTCCTTAGAAAACTCTATGATCTAAATTTTCTAACTCTCTATAGCAATGTCCTTTTTCTAAGTTCATTGACACTTCAAAATTACCTTCCTTTGATGGAGGGATATTCTCCTCGATAAAAGGCACAACAACCTCTCCTAGAATCTCATTAAGTGTCTCGTTTATTTCCTGCAAAGAGAGCACTATAAGAGCCATCTCAAGTGATAGTGTTGGTGGTCCCATCATTTTTTAAGTTATGGTATTACTCGACCCCATCCTTGATTCCTGCATGTTCTAACCATATTGATTGTGTATGATATAAACAAAGTTCTAGTTGAAGTCACAATGAGAGATTATTTAAATGCGTGAACACACACAATGATATGTATAGGTTTATGTATCTTTTACATTTGTTTGTAATGGGAATATCACATAAGGAAAGTGGAAATAGGCCTCGGAGGTCAATATGATCGTAAGAGTTCAACTACATACCCTCATGTATTGCATCATCATAACCGCTCCGTTTCTTATTTGTTAGATATCACTTTAAACTTTTCGATCACAGAATCGCTATATTCTCTTAACTAAGACATACGTATGAATGAAATAATAATAGCGTACATTTTATTATTTTTATATTATTATTAAATCATTTCAATAATTTTTTAACAATGATTAACATAAATAATAAATAAAACATATTTCAATAAACCATATATTTTTAAAAAAATAATTCCTAAGTTGTGCCTTTGCATGAGGGCCATGGGCCGTAACCTTTCTTCTACCCCAGAATTAAAACTAATAATAAATTATGAGGGGGTTAAGGGAGAAAAATTCCATCCCCTCTCTCACCTGATTCCATTTTGACATGCTATGAGGTTTGGTCTCTCTACTACAGTTTCTTGGGCTTCCAACCACATCCTTCGTTTTCATTTTCCTGTTCGTCCCTCCTTAACTTCGTATCCTCATTTTTAATCAACAAGGTCTTTCTTGGTAGAGGTTTTTTTAGTTTCTTAAGTGGATTTGATTGCTTATTTTCTTTTGTAGTAGGTTTAAAATCTATTTTAGCTTTCATATCTCTTAGATATAACTCCTCAACGACCTTAATTCTCATTTTTGGATTGGGCTTTTTTTTTGTTTTCATCTTTATATACAAAATTTTCATATTTGAATTATTTCTTATTGTTCTTTTGATTCAAACTTGCATTCTTATATTTTTCTAAGTGTAATATATTGTTTTAACAAAACACTAATCTTTTAAGGGCGTGGGGCCTTAACTATCAGTCTCCTGTTGGACACACCGGTCACTTACAATGAGAGAGGCGAGGAGTGAATTAGTGTGCACAAATTCTATCACTTTTTCACTTTTATTAACAATAAACAACTTGTTCAATATTATGCATTATCACATTATCATTATATCATCATTAGCATTATTATCATCATCATATCATCATCACATCAAAAGCATAGCATGAAACACAAAACACCAGATTTTACGTGAAAACCCCCAAGTTCTGGAGGAAAAACCACATAATCCTTTATAATAGTTTTCTAGAAATAAATAGAAGGATGAAACAACCCCCTTATTACAATGACTTCAGTTCTCCGGCTACAACTGGAAGGAGGCTACAACCCCCTAATTTACAGGATACAACATGAAGGAAGCTACAACGCCCTAGTTCTCTAGATACAACCGGAAGGAGGATACAACGCCCTTTCCTTTCCTCATCCTTCCACCCTAATACATCCCGATATCCATATAACCACAAATAGGACCATACATCACCATGATTCAAGACTAAAGGCACCACATGCAATGGTTTCAAGGACTCTTTCAAATATATCATATATTATTTAAACAAGATACTTTCCATGGACTTAAAGACCATCACATAGGAATACATCGCTAAGTGATAAGGGCATCATGACCAAATATTCCATCATATCAAAGGATCCAACAATCATGAGATTACAAACCAACATATGTATGGATTCCAAGACTCAAATCATTTCCAAATGCACCATCAATGATCATATAGTGTCCAAGGGTCATCATGCCACCACTTATGTGGGTTCCATACCTTCTTGAATAAATAATGACCATCTCCAAGGGTTCCATGACCCCAACAAGGACTACACGGGAATCAAGATCTTCATCAAGGGTTCCAAGTCTTCATCAAGTCATTAATGACCACATTGTCACCTTTAAGGGGACAAGGACCATTAAGCAATCAAATGTGGATCCAAGGGATTCTTCATCAAGTGAGGGGCTTAATAGGATTCTTCAACCACCTCAACCACACTAGGGTCTTTTCTTCCTCTTCCATAGAGTATTCATTGTTATTATCGATCTTCGAATTTTTCTTTAACTGAGCAGTTGTTTTGTCCAGGTCTTCCTTAAGAGAGAGGATCTTCAATTCTTGCTTTTGAAAGATTTATATCTTTTCTTGGAGTTGTCTCGTTAGATATTTTTTAGATTTTATAGACTTATTCTACTTGTTTGTTCAGATCAAGGATATTGTCTTCCATCTTTCCTTTTGAATTCTGATCATCATCATGGGATTGTTGCAGTTTACCTTTGAGTGCATGATTCTCCTTTTTGAGTTCTGAGAGGTCCTATGCAAATTCAAAGTTTGTCAGACATACCTTCTGTAACTCTTCTTTCAAGGATTTGATTTCAAGTTCTTATTTTCTTCTTAACTTCTCTTCCAATATTTCTTTAATCTTGTAGGAACTTATCTCAGTGTCTTTGTCTTGTAGCTTGCAAATTAACTCTTTTTATATATCTTCTAGCAATATTTTGAGCTTGACAATTTCTTCTAATTGCTTTTCAATTTCTATGGTTGACTTATCATGTTTGTCTTTCAAAGATTTGTATATGTCTTCTTTGATTTTGGTAGCTTCACCGACTTGGAGTTTCAAATTAATTATGGTATGTGTGGCCTTCTTAGATTCCTCTTGATTCCTCTTCTCGGCTTTGTCCAATTTCTCTTGCAATACCTAGTTATGTTCACAAATATTTTTCACTTCTTGCAAAACATTAGTAATTTCATTATCTATCATAATATCACTTATCGGTAAGCAAAGATTTTCATCACAATATGAAGTATTGCATTCAGTGAATTTAGAATAGCTCTTATTTTCTATACTTGACAAACATATCTCTTTAAAAGAATTGCAAATAGAGTGTTCGGGGGACTTACCTTCATACCTACCTGGATCTTGTACTAACCTTTTAATGGGGTTGTCTTCTACTTCTTATTCTTCGTCTAAGTTTAGCTGATTTATTTTGAACAAAAATTCTTCAACTGAGTTGCACTTTCCTATTTTCTCCTTTTGGATATTTGTTAGATAATCAAGCATTAATTCCATAACGTCTTCTTCTTATTCTTTATCAGAGTAGTGTTGTTCTAATTTGAGCCATAGTTCCTTAGCTAAGATGCACTTCCAGATATTCTTCTTTTGGAAATCTATTAGGCCTTCAAGGATGGATTCCATCGCCATAGAATTATTTTTCTTTTCTTCCTTCTATGTTCATGTTTTCACTTTCTTTGGAGGTGTATATCCAACAACAACTGAATTCCATACACCAATTGCCTCAAGATGATCCTTCATTCTCATTTTCCAGATCAAGTAATAATTTGACTCATGGGTCAATGGTACTTCATTCAATAAGAACCCCATGGTGTTTCAAGTATCTACTTTAAGCTGGTAAGGATTTCTGGTGAAGACTCGCTCCGCTACAAATTGTTGGACACACTAGTTACATTGAAGGGTGGGGGGGTGAATCAGTGTGCTCATGAACTTCTATTACTTTTTCACTTTTATTAACAATCAACAACTTATTAAATATTATGCATTATCACATTATCATTATATAATCAACAACATTATTACCATCATCATATCATCATCACATTAGAAGCATAGTATGAAATACAAAACACTATATTTTACGTGTAAACCCAAGTCCTATGGGAAAAACAACAGAAGCCTTTATAATAGTTTTCCAGAAATGATTGGAAGGAGGAAACAACACCCTTATTACAATGACTTCAGTTCTCCAGCTACAACTGGAATGAGGATACAACCCCCTAATTTACATGATATAGCCTAAAGAAATCTACAACTCCCTAGTTCTTCGTCTACAACCGAAAGGAGGATACAACCCATTTCCTTGACTCGTCTTACCAGCCTTATATGAAGATAGAAATTGCTGAACCATAACCACACTAATCCTGCAGACCTGATAATCAATAACTGTACTACACTACATAATATGTACCACACTACATAACCATTGCCACTACTAACCACTCCTCATCATCTGATCACTACTCGTCAACTAATCATTTTCCACTGTATCACACTTCTCATCAACCTATACAATCAAGTTGTACCAATAAAATTTTCACTCACATCAACCAAATTGGTTAATCTGAGTCTGCACACTAAACTCATTCCACCTGGTTCAAACTAACTTCTCATACAACTCAACCAATCTAAGTCAAACCAACTGCACATAAAGGAAACTTGTGCCAATCTTTCTCAATTGAACCAACCTGTACATAGATGCTTTTGTACATGTGCTAAAACAATCATACACTTGTGTTAATACAACAAAGTTCTCTGATATTTAAGCAACCCTTCTTACTTGGCATAGTTCATCAAGTAAGAGACACATTTGAGCAACCAAGAGACTTCCCATACAACCAACCAAACTTTGTCAAATCACAGTCAAGGATTACTTAACAGTTAAACATGATATAACTCAACCAACTAACCTCAGCCAAGAAGATAAAAGACTTAATCAACTATTCCAAACTCAATCAATGTCATAAACTCTTAGACACAAAATGATTTTTCACTCCAGTCAAATCAAGTCAACAAATCGAATAGTCACTTGCAATACTATCAAAGGTTGTCATTAACAATCAATAATAGTCCAACTCCACTTAGGTTAAAGACACAATGATCAACACTTGTCAAATTAGTTTAAAAAAAAACACTTAGGTTGATCAAAGAAATCACTCACAAGATCTATTACTTACATGTCAACTTCTCATTCAACTACCATATACAACTGTCAAGATAAACACCAAGATATATGCCAACAATATCCAAGATAATCATCAAGATATATATCAAGATCATTCCAAGATAACCACCACCGTATCCTCCATAACATATTCAATGACTTCAAATATATATACCAATAGATAGGTTCACATGCTAAGATCAAAGATGAACTATATCCATGAGAGACATGTGCCATCACAGGAGAAACACAGAAGTATGAACCATACCTTTTTTAATATAACATTATTAAGAAAAAGTATAAAAAATGAACTCTATATCATGTCATCACATATCCCTCGTAACAAATTTTCCGATGAGCCAAGAATTTTGTAATTCTGATTCCATATGAGAAAGTTATGCCAATTTTGGTGAAGATGCCCAAAACTCTCTCCTTCACAAAGTTTCACACTTTTCCCCAAAATTTGAAAATTCCAATTGATGAGCAAACAATATGTTTGATATTCTATTTATATAGGTCTAGGAGGAAAGTGATTACCTCAAATTGGGTAGACATGCAATAAATAATTAAATTCTCTTTTGTTTTGTCGGCTCACGAAAAAAGATGGGTACACCAACTTCATAAATTCATATCTCTTCAACTGTAAGGAGTTAGAAGATGATCCAAATATCAACGAAAATGAATTGACAAGGACTATCTCCCTATGATGGTTTTACTTTCAAATTCTTATTCTAATACCATTAAATTACTCAATATGTCCTGGACGTCAAATACCCCACCAATGAGGGTGCCAAAGACCATGCCACCAACTACAAGAGTTTCAAAGTATTCTTCAACATGTAGAAATAACATAAATACTAATTTACCTACCATGAAAAGTAATCTAACAACCCATTCAACAAGGAAGTTTTCACATTTAATCCAATTCATACCCCATAAGAATAAACATAATAAAATATTCATTTATCATGAATAGTATCAAGCAAGTCAAATTCCAATGACATCAATTTATAATTTATATTTAGTAAGAATTAAATTAATCAAATCCTAAAATGAAATGCAAATGAGAAATAATTATATCAAATTAAAGTCAACTAAACTTAAATTGAATGCAAAGGAATTGTAATTAATATAACTTAGGCATCCTTTCTAGTCAAATTCCAATGAAATCAATTTATAATTTATATTTAGTAAGAATTAAATTAATCAAATCCTGAAATGAAATGTAAATGAGAAATAATTTATACCAAATTAAAGTCAACTAAACTTAAATTACATGCAAATGAATTATAATTAATATAACTTAGGCATCCTTTCTATCCTAAACAAGTATAGCACAACACAACACTCTCATGAACGAAACACCTCTCCTCGTTGAGATAGGGTAAACTCCATATCAATAATCACATTGTGCTATTATTGTTTCTTTTAGAGTTGCATCATGGAATGCCCAGTTGGATCAATCTAGTTTCTTATGAAACATTTAATTAACCCACATCTTATAGCAATGTATAGAACTAATAAGTAATTCATGAATTAGTGCTTCATAGGTTACCATTTTCTCTTTTGATGTCAATGACATTAATTCACTTTTGTATTACAATTATCTAGGTATTACTTTACCCATTCATCAAAACATAAGATCATGCATAATATGTCATCATGTGCATGACATCCATTTATTAATTTTAATCCATCCTCCTATTTAGAGTAATAAGATAAAGGATAAACTTAAAACACAAATTCCACACACACACATATTTATATAAGATCATGCCTAATATGTCATCATGCGCATGACATCCATTTATTAATTTTAATCTATCCTCCTATTTAGAGTAATAAGATAAAGGATAAACTTAAAACACAAATTCCACACACACACACACACACATATATATAATTGTCAACACATATAGTTATTTCAGTGTGTTGAATCCAACACATAATAAAAAAAGAAATACAAATTAAGTCTTAGTATTGTTTAACTTACAAATCGGAATATAGGATGTTACATTTCTAACCATACCTCGATGTTATTGGATTGTCTTCCTTTCAACACTACCACTCTACTTGTCTCTTTTCACGTTTATCCCATGCTAGCATTACAAGTATGTTATTGGATTGTCTTCCTTTCAGCACTACCACTTTGCTTGTCTCTTTTCCCGTTTATCCCATGCTAGCATTACATGGGAAATGATTAGGTAGTGGTGTTTATTCCTCCTATATTGGAAAATTGTTAGCTTGCATTAGTTTATTATTTTTATTCATTTCTACATGTAGAGAGAACCATTTTAATTTTATCATTGCATGCCCACCATTTTAAATTTATCATTCCATGTCCATATCAAGTTTATGACTTTGAAAAAAAAGACTAGCAAGATAGGAGCATGGAGAAGTGACTAAACAAAGATAAAGGGGCCATTCAGGTAAGGGAATGATGACATTCTATTGATATTAGGTTTTGAATGATTTGTTTGCAGAATAATTTAGAAATACTTGATGAATTCTGAAGGACTCTTAGGAAACAATTCCAAGCTTAATGGAATGCATGTTAGGATCTTCTCTATAAAAAATCTGATTACATTGTAATGACAACAACATCAAAGAACCAATATATAAAATTGATCTTATTTAATTTTTAGTCTATGTGTATTATGTGTATTAGGGATGTAGAATTTGTGATTTTTGCAATGTTCATCCATATGGGAGGTTTAACAAATATATAAGGTGCTATCACTGGAGTCTGCACCTAGAATTCTAAGGCTCAAAGTCCAAATAATATTAAAGGTTTTGATGAGATGATTAAGTTTTGGTGTATGAATATTTTCTAAAGGTAAAGTGGGGATCAGGCACAAGATAATTTAGATAGAAGTGATGAGTGAGTTATGAGCAAACAAAAGACTATGAGTATGCATTATATAAGAACAAAGCTTCATATTGAAGAATGCATAATGAACATTAACCAATTCATAAGAATTATAGGATAGTACACATTTATCAGAGAACAAAATTATGAATCATATGCTCATACTGAACATTATGATAAAAGAAGAAAACAAGATCATCTTGAATATAATATCATTCCAATACAATCTTTATATAAACTATAAAACACAAAATACATGCATACATGCTAGATACAAATGATATCCTATAGTCTGATCTCCCAAAATTCCTTAATACAGATCTCAAGACTCGAGCCTCTTGGCTGGAACCTCTCTTGTTTTCGTACAATTCAATTGATAGAAATTATATAAAATTATGATCCATGGTATGTTACAAACTTTTTGAAAACAAATCTAATAATAAACTAAAATATCAAAACAATTACAAGACTTCTAGAAATTTTCTTTGATAGTTGATTCTATGTATGATTGTTGACCTAGAAATACTCAATTTGAACCTTTGATTGCTCATCTTTTGGTGAAAAATATGGAACTGAGGTTTCTATTTCGGGACATTCTTCCATCTATTCCTAAATTTTGGGCAATTTAAATAAATTCATATATTCTCATGCTGGATTCTCTTCCATCTAGTTAAGATATTCCTTTACAAAATGCCAATCCTTCAAATAAAGTGACAATGAGTTATTTATGTTCCCATCATAGGCCATCTCACAAAATATGCCATTGATATTCAATATATTCAGCAACAATCATCCCCAGTCTCTTCTAGTTCGTGAATCTGCAACTTGAACTCGGGATTTGGAAAAGTTTAAAGAGAAGAAGGAGAGATCGGGTTGCCCATCAGTACATACCCAATCGCAGTAAGCCCTCCAATATTCCATGAGGCTTGTGAGGAGGAATGGTTCATTGGCCTTCATCGACTGTGCAAACATTGATCCTTCCTTAAAATATTTGCTTGCAGAAAACAAATTTAATCAGAGCAATTTTGAAACAACTATCATGGCCAAAAATCAGTCCATGCTTCATGTTTCAAACTTCAACATGTCAAGTATCCTTCATCTTTTCCTTAAATTCTATCTCCATGCATTCTATTATTGATCGTTGAGTATTCTCACCTAGTGTGATGAATAACAGAATTGTGCAACACAAACCAAAAAAACACGCTCTTAGACTGACAAGAAATATTATACTAATCCAATGTTAACCGGTAAAACAAATTAATCATGTTAATCATGTACTTTCAATGAAGCCATGATAGCATTCAACCAACTGTCAGAACTTCTTTCATGCAGATAGAAATCAAAGAAGAATTTAACATTTGTAGCATAAATTTGACTTTCAAATCATACTTACAGTCACAATTCTCTTTGATTCCAAAATATGCAAGGATGAAATTTTATGAAAACCATAACCCCATGTAGATGGCTACCGGGTCCTAACAATTGCGTTGCATCTCCTGTTGATACAATTAAAGGTCACATTGTTCCTTTGATTCACTTATCAAATGATATTTCATTTGTTTTGTTGGAAAGAGAACATAAATATTTTTCGGGCATTGGAAATCAAAGGCATCAAGGTTATCCTAAATCTGCTCATAAGTTCCCTGAACAACAATGTTAGCATGAGAATCAACAACTTAACTAATCCATGTATTCCTCACTGGGATTAGATGCATAGCTATCATATACCGGATCTAGGTTTTCATGGATGATAAACTGAATCTGTTGAGCATATTATGTCACCATAGAGACACTAGGCTCTATAATGTCAAAATCATCATCACTATATTCATCATAAATTGGAACAACATGATAAAATTATAATGGCAAGGATCATTTTTTATGCATATTATTATCAACACTATGATCTTCAAAAATATTTGAAATGACTCATGTATCATAATCATTACTTTTAAAAACATTCGGATTGGTACCAAATTTATTTAAAGTATTATGATTATCAACTTTAATATTAGAATTTTGAAAAACCTCCCGCTGTAAAACAGAATTAGGAAAATATACAACTAAAAATAAATCATCTTCTTCTTGCTCATCCCTATCATCCTCTTCATTTGAGTTTGAAATAGAAGGTACATAAAGAGCAAGATCTAGAGCATTCCGAGTTACACAATGATCGATATTTCCATCAACTATAACTTGAAAATATTCTTCAGATGTAGCAATAGAAAAGATTTCATTCTTGTCTATATTTTTATGAATATATTCATTTCCATCCTCACTACTAGAAGAAAAAACATGTTGAATATCTGAATGAAACTCCTCACAACAATGCTCAAGAATAAGTTCACGAGAAAAAAACGTTTCACATCGATGATGGAACATTATATGAAATTATTTTAAAGAAGGTATGTTAGGAGGACAGGACCAGTATCATTCATGAGCATCCACTTATAATGAATACAAAAACATCTTCATGATGTATATTTAACTGATCCGTACATTGATGAAATCTAATGAGGTAATCCGAATGATTATCCTTTTTTCTTTCTATGAACCATGGAAGGAAATGTTCCCAAACATCCATGATAGGTACTACATTTGGAAATCCTATAACATCTAAGAAATTGAGTGGAGAAGACCTCTGAGCCAGAATGGAAACCATTTGATCATTTGACATCTTGAATCAGTGGAGTCTCCCATGGATCATTCCTCCATGGACTCAGCTGGTGAAAAATTGCAGTCTAAATTATGTAACCAACCCTTGTTCACCATCAAAGACTGGATCTATACTCTGTCGTTCTCTCAAGGAATATTTTCTTCACTTTTGTCCCCAAAAACAATGCCAAAAGATGTTATCACTGAATTCTGCACCTAGACTGCTAAGGCTCAAAGCCCATATAGTCTTAAATTTTTTTATCAGATGACAAAGTTTTGGTTTATGAATATTTTGTAAAGGTAAATTGGGGATCAGGCATGAGATAATTGAACAACAGTGATGACTGAGTTATGAGCAAACAAAATACTATGAGTATGCATTATATAAAGAGAAAGATTCAGATTGAAGAATGCATAATGAACATTAACTCATTCACAATAATTCTAGGATAGAAAGTATTTGTCAAAGAACAAAATTATGAATCGAGTTCTCATATTGAACATTAACATTCATTATGATAAAAGAACAAAATGAGATCATCTCAAATATAATATCATTCTAAGACGGTCTTTATATAAGCTTAAAAGACAAAATAAATGCTAGATACAAATGATATCCTGTAGTATGATCTCCTAGAATTCCCTAATACAACTCTCTCTCAAGCCTCTTTGTTGGAGCCTCTCTGCTTTTCCTACAATTCAATTGATATAATTTATAGAAAATCTCGATCCCTAATCTGTTACAAACTTTTTGGAAAGCAAACCTAATAATAAACTAAAAGATCGAAACAATTACAAGACTTCTGGAAATGTTATTTGATAATTGATTCTATGTTTGATTGTTGACCTGGAAATGCTCAATTTGAACCTTGGATTGCTAATATTTTTCCCAAAAATATGGAACTAAGGTTCTAATTCCTAAATTTTGGGAAATTTAAATCAATTCATATCTTCTCATGCTGGATGCTCTTCCATCTTTCGTATATTCACATTGTCATCGAATTGATTAGCTAACAATTAACTGACTTTGGTTTAATATTCATATTATTAAATATCGAGACAAATTTCCCAGATATTTGTTATGCCATCTGTATATTGCACTCTGTAAATTTGTAAGAGATATTAAACTGGAACCAACCAAGAATTAACAAAAAAATATAGAAGTTGCCTAAATTCCAATACTCTGTCCCTAATTTCAAATAAGTTTCCAGATATTTCATAAGAAAAAAGACCATTTTCAGGTCTTTGTCAAGGGGAGTGATGTCATCTGCACTCAGGATCTTAGACCCATGGTTTAGTTCCTGCCATACAAAAGATGTGATTGGGAAGGTGAGAGAAAATGCCAAACTTTTTTTCCGCAAACATTTGCGAGCCAACTATATGACCTGAAGACATCTGCATGTAATAGAGTCCAAGTCCCTTTTAGGACTATATACACAAAGCGATAATCTGAGCAAGACACATCACATTCACCACCTTCATCGATACCCTGAATGCCATGGATGTGATAAGTTTCTAGGTGTAAGTTAATCCAATCATCAAAGAAGAACATTGGAATAGTGTATGCATAGTAGTGAGGATGTTCCTTTACAAAATGCCAATCCTTCAAATAAAGTGATGATGTGTTATTTTTGTTTCGATCATAGTCGTTCTCACAAAATATGCCATTGAGATTGCCCCAGTATTCAATGTAATCAACAACAGTCATCCCCATTATATTTTGGTCCGTGAATTCTTTCCTGTCACAATCTACAACTTGAACTCAAGATTTGGATAAGTTTAAAGAGAAGAAGGAGAGATTCGGTTTCCCATCAGTAGATATCCAATCATGACAAGCGCTCAACTGGTCAATGAGGCTAGTGAGGAGGACTGGTTCGTTGGCCTTCATCGTCTATGCAAATGTTGCTCCTTACTGAAAACATTTGTGTAAAACAAATTCAATCATAACAATTTTGAAACAACTATCATGGCCAAAAATCATTCCATGCTTCATGTTTCAAAATTCAACACACCGAGTATCCTTCATCTTTTCCTTAAACTTCGTCTCCATGCATTCTATAATTGATCATTGAGTATTCACACCTAGTGTGATGAATAATAGAATTGTGCAACACAAACCACAATACATGATCTTGGAATAACACGAAAGATTATGATAATCCAATTTTACGTGACACATTTTACATATAACTCAAGTAGTCGGTAAGTTGAGTTGACTTGCATCTCACTTCACAAGTTCTCGAAGCTGCTCTCTAGAAGTGGCAAGACAAGTCTAGAAAGTAGCCAAAACTTGAGGGATTGGCATTGAAAGAGCACATAGTACATTACATATATATTCAATATATGTTGGTATTTATTGATATCCATGATCACTCAATCACTAAATACCTCGCAATTATTCAATATAAAGTGCCATGGCACCCTCTGCAACATTCAACATCACTCAGTTTCAAAATATTGAGCAAGTCATAAGTGTTTATCTCTACATTGGTATTCCATCCAGTTGTCCCAACACCCAATACAAGAGACTCAGTTGGGTAACATACGATTGAGGGTAGGCATTAAAACTTGGTAATGAAAAAGAATTTCCTTCTTCAGCCTAGGTCCAAAGTGCCATTTTGACGATCTTTTAGTATTAGAACATCATAAACAAGTTCATTGAAACCATTTGAGAAAGATACAACCCTTTAATATGTATGTGGAAGAGAATGAAATCGAGGATCCCTTACCAAGATGGTATGAACACTCACTCATAGCTTTTCTAATATAAAAAATCAAGGTCCTTCTTTCCATGCATGCTGTCAGAATAAAAAAAGGTTTGATGGGGAAGATTCTGGTACCAACATCTAGATCTAGTTGGGGATGGATTCCTCCCTGTGAGAATCTAAGAACTTGTAGATCTTGTGCCTTCTATTCATTACTGTTCACATTACCTACTCTACAAGCTTAAACCAACCACATAATGAAACCAAGTTATCCTACAACTGAAAACATAAAAGAGCAGTGCCATTCTCCATTGAGTTGGAGTCTTATTCAACTATCAAATCTCTACATCTTTATTCAAACTCTAAACAAGCACCACTGAAAAGAATCTACATGCTCGTATGGTGAGATTATTCTTCTTCCTACTCCTACTTATAATCGATAAAACAAAGTAATAATGTGTAATCATACTTCCAATGAAGCCACATAGCATCTAGCCAACTATAAGAACTTATTGCATGTAGATAGAAATCATAGAAGAATTTAACTTTTTGTAGCATAAATTTGATTTGCAAAGCATACTTTCAATCACAATCCTCTTTGATTCCAAACTTTGCAAGGCTGAAATTTTCTGAAAAACCATAACTCCATGTGGATGGTCACCGTGTCCTGCCAGTTGTGCTGCATCGCAAGCTAATACAAAAGGTCACATATTTCCTCTGCTTCACTTATCAAATGATATTTCATTTGTTCTGTTGGAAAGAGAGCATGAATACTTTTCGGGCATTGGAAATCAAAGGCATCAAGGTTATCTTGAATCTTCACACAAGTTCCCTGAACAACAATATAAACAATGTTATCACGAGAATAAACAAACTAATCCATTTATTCCTCACTGCGATCAGATGCATAGGTGTCATATATCGGCTCTAGTTGTTTATAGATAATAAACTGAATGTATTCATGAATCTTCTCATAAGATTCTATCACCATAGAGACACCGAGCTCTAGAATGTCAAGATCATCATCACTATATTCATCATAAATTGGAACAACATGATAAAATCCTAATGGAAAGCATGAATTTTTCTACATATTATTATCAACAATATGATCTTCAAAAATATTTGAAATGCCTCCTGTATCATAATCATTACTATTAAAAACATTCATATTGGTACCAAATGTATTTAAAGTATTATGATTATCAACTTCAATATCATACTTTTCAAAAACCTCCTGATGTAAAATAGAACTAGGAAAAGATACGGCTGACAATAAATCATCTTCTTATTCCTCGGGCCATTCATCCTCTTCATCTGAGTTTGAAATAGCAGGTACTTAAAGAGAAAGATCTGGAGCATTCTTAGTTACACAATCATCGATATTACCATCAACTATAACTTGAAAACATTCTTCGGAAATAACAATAGAAAAGATTTCATTATTGTCTTTATTTATATGAATATATTCATTTATATCCTCACTACTAGAAGAAAAAACATGATGAATATCTGAATGAAACTCCTCACAACAATGCTCAAGAAGAAGTTCCCGAGAAAAACTCCTTTCACATAGATGATAGAATGCTATATTAAATTATTTTAAAGAAGGTATGCTATAAGAATGAAAGGATCGATAACATTCACGAGCATCCCATTCTAATGAATACACAAACATATTCATGATGAATATTTAACTTATCCATACATTAATGATATCTAATGAGGTGATCCAAATAATTATCCTCTTTGCTTTCTCTGAACCATGCAAGGCAATCTCCCTAAACGTTGATGATATGTACTACATTTGGAAATCCTGGAACATCTGAGAAATGGAGTGGAGAAAACCTATGATTCGGAATGGAATCCATTTGATCATTTGACATCTTGAATCAGTGGAGTCTCCCACAGATCCTTCCTCCATGGATTTAGCCAGTGAAAAATTGCAGTCTAAATCATGTAACCAACCCTTGTTCACCATCAAATACTGTATCTATACTTTGTCGTTATCTAAGGGAATATTTTCTTCACTTCCGTCCTTGGAAACTACTCTAGAAGATGTTATCACTGGAGTCTACACCTAGACTGCTAAGGCTCAAAGTCTAGATAATATCAAAGGTTTTGATCAGATGACTAAGTTTTGGTTTATGAATATTTTCTAAAGGTAAAGTGGGGATCAAGCACGAGATAATTTAAATAGCAGTGATGAATGAGTTATGAACAAACAAAAGACTATGAGTATGCATTATATAAGGAGAAATATTCAAATTGAAGAATTCATAATGAACATTAACCCATTCACCAGAATTCTAGGATAGAAAACATTTATCAAAAAACAAAATTATGAATCAGGTGTTGATACTAAATATTAACATTCATTATGATAAAAAAACAAAACATGATCACCTCCAATATAATATAATTCCAGGACTATCTTTATATAAGCTATAAAAGACAAAATACATGCAAGCTACAAATGATATCATGTATCATGATATCCTATAATTCCCTAATATATCTCTCTTTCGAGGCTCTTGGTTGGAACCTTTCTTATTTTCCTACAAGGAAATGTTCTTTGATAGTTGATTCTATGTTTGATTGTTGACCTGGAAATGCTCAATTTGAACCTTCGATTGTTGATATTTTGCCCAAAAATATGGAACTATGGTTATATTTTAGGACATTCTACCATCTATTCCTAAATTTTGGGCAATTTAAATCAATTCATATCTTCTCATGTTGGATGATATGCCATCTTATCTTCACATTGTCATCGAATTGATTAGTTGGAAGTTAACTAACTTTGGTTTAATATTCAGATTATCAAATATAGAAACAAACTGCCGAGATATCTGTCATGTCGTCTGTATATTGCACTCTATCAATTTGTAAGAGACGTCAAACTAGAACCAACCAAAAATTAACAAAAAATATAGAAGCTGCCTGAAAGCCAAGACTCTATCCCTAATTTCAAATAATTTTCCACATCTTTCATAAGAAAAAATACCATTTTCAGGTCTCTGTCGAGGGGAGTGATGTCATTAGCCCTCAGGACCTTAGACCCATGGTTCACTTCCTTCCATACAAAAGATGTGATTGGGAAGGTGAGAGAAAATTACATACATTTTTTGGCACAAACATTTGTGGACCAACTATATGACCTAAAGACATTTGTATGTAATGGAGTCCAAGTCCCTTTTGGTGCCATATACACAAAGAGATAATCTAAGCAAGACACATCACATTCACCACCTTCATCGACACCCTGAATGTCATGGATTCCATAAGTGTACATGTATAAGTTAAGCCAATCATCTAAGAAGAACATTGGAGTAGTATATGCATTTTAGTTAGGATATTCCTTTACAAAACACCCATCCTTCAAATAAAGTGATGATGAGTTATTTATGTTAGCATCATAGTCTGTCTCACAAAATATTCCATTGAGATTTCCCCAGTAATCAATGTATTCAGCAACAATCATACCCAGTCTCTTTTGGTCTATGAATTTTTTCCTGTCACAGTCTACAATTCGAACTAGTGATTTGGCGTTGTTTAAAGAGAAGAAGGAGAGATTAGGTTTCTCGTCAATAGATACCCAATCACGGTAATCCATCTAATCTTCGATGAGGTAGGTGAGGAGGAATGGTTCATTGGCCTTCATCGACTGTGCAAACATTGCTCCTTCCATGTGTTCCACCATGCCAAATCATTAAGAGAAACCCCAAAGTTAAACCATCAACCAATAGAGTAATATAACAATTCCTCCATATGTGTGCCAAGATAAAGGCCGCCTAAGGGGATATGATGTGTCACCCTCAACCAAGAGAAAAGGGCCTCCAAGTTATCCAAGGAGTTGATGTCAGGCTCATCGAGATCATCATCATGCATAAAAATCTATAAAGGGCCAATCTAAAAATATAACAAATGAAGGTGTTTTGTGACCCTCAAAGTTGTTCAACCATGCAACATCATCCCAAAAGTACATGAAACCATGTGAGGAAGGGAACCCATGCCAAGCGCTCATAATATAACTTACATAAAACAAATTCAATCATAGCATTTTTGAAACAACTATCATGGCCATAAATCATTCCATGCTACATGTTTTAAACTTTAACACGCCAAGTATCCTTCATCTTTTTCCTTAAAATTCGTCTCGATGCATTCTATAATTGATCATTGAGTATTATCACCTAGTGTGATGAATAATAGAATTGTGCAACACAAACTACAAGACATGCTCTTGGACTAATAAGAAATATTATACTAATCCAATGTTACGTGATGAATTTTATAGATAAGTCGACTAGACAGTAAATTGAGTTGACCTACATTCGAATTCACAAGTTCTCGAAGCTTCTCTCTAGAAGTGGCAAGACAAGTATGGAAAGTATCAAAAACTGGAGGGATTGGCATTGAAAGAGAATCTATTACATTACATAGATATTCAATATCTGCTGATACTTATTGAGCTCCATGATAACTTATTCACTCAATACCTCGCAATTGTTCAATGTAAAGTTCCATGGCACCCTGTGCAACCTTGAACCGCCACTCAATTGCAAAAAAATGAGCTTCATCAGTGTTTTCCTCGGCATTGGTATTCAATCTGGTTGTCCCAACACCCAATACAAGAGGCTCTAGTTGTTGAGGTAAAGTAAGAAGATATTCACCAATGTTGGTAACATGCAACTGAGGGTAGGCACTAAAAATTGGTAATGAAAAAGCATTGGCTTCTTCAGCCGAGGTCCAGACTGCTATTTTGACAAATGTTTTGTATTAGAACCTCATACACGGTTTGTTCACAGCATTTGAGAAAGCTCCAAACCTTTGATATGTATGTGGAAGACTATGAAATCGAGGATCCCTTGCTAAGCCATTATATAAACTCATTTATAGCCTTTCTAACAAAATAAATCAATGTCATTTTTTCCATGCACATTGTTCGAATCAAAGAAGTTTGATGGGGTAGAATCTTAGGTTTATTCTATTGTTTTTTCAATGGTACTAGACGCATTAAATGGGGCATTAAATTTTATTTTCAAATAAAAATTAAAAAATATTTGTTTTGGCATATGATTGCTCTTGGGTTGGTGGGATTCCACAATGTTATCTCTCGACCTTTGGATCCCAAGGTGTGTCCGCATGTTAGCGTAATTTTATTTTAAAATAAAAATAAAATAATGTTTTTTTTGGGATATGATTCCTCTTGGGTTGGTGGGATCCCACAATGTTATCTCTCTGTCTTTGGATCCCAAGGCGTGGCGGCATGCTTGTAGTACCCCAGTTTTGACCCCAATTGCATTAAATTATATATGATGTAAATAGTGTTATTAAATCATGGTGTGGAGCTCAAGGAAAATGCCCCACCGTCGATTTAGTGTTTGATGTTTCGGTGATTAAAATAAATGTCAATGGTTCTCCTGCTAGTCGATGGCACAATATAATTTTGGAATTGTGTAAATATGCAATAAATAAAAATACCCAGAACTAGCTATGTCAATGCAACATTAAAGATATGGGGGTATGATTTCAAAAGAAATAGGGGGGGGGGATATTCAAACCCTTGATCCAATAGGGTAAAGCCAAATGTCAAAGGGAAAACCCATAAAGATGTCAAATACCCATTTTTTCTTTTTTTCCCAGTCATCTAGAAATTGGTTGAGGTAGTTAATGCCTTGGGATGGGGAGAGTATGATAGTCTATTTCGAATTGGGGAAGCCACACATTTTTGGAAATCATGTTTTTGAATTATGGGGCAACTAAATGCTCAGAAATGTATGCCCAAGCCATTATTCACCCATGAATTTTTCTTCCTCACGCAGCTGGAGATAGCTGGGACATTCTCATCCCATTTTTCTGCATTTTTCTCCATTTCTACATGCCAAGAAATTCGTTTTTGTTGTGATGAGGGAATGGGAAGAAAAGATCCACGAATTGGGGATTTTAAGAGGCTGTTTTTGTCTTCCTCATGTAGCTAGATCTTGTTGTGCAATTTTCCCTCACGTTTTTTGCATTTCCTCATCTTGCCATGGCTCGAAAAACCCATTTTTTTGTTGCTTAGTGAATGGACAGTAGAGATTCATGTTTTGGGTGTTCAGGGAGGTCATTTTTGCCCTATAATGCCCAAGAATGTTTGTTGAAATTTTTTTTGCTTCTAGTGTGTTTTCCCCATTTTACCAATCTGTTTTTGGTTGAAGAACAATTTCCTTCATGCCCAGTAATTGTATTTGTTGTGAAGTGCATCCTTGTGTTGGCTTAGCTGAGTAAGTCAAGGGAACCCATGTGTTAGATGGTTTGACTATGTTTGGATGTGAAGGTTGTCTTGGCTGAGTAAGTCCTAGGAACCCATCTCTAAGTTTGTATGACTGTATGTGGATGTGATTGTTGGCTTGGTTGAGTAAGTCCAAGAAACCCATATGTTATTGGCGTGTTGCCTTAGTAGCATGTGTTTTATCACTCCAGGAAACTCCTCAAGGTTGTAGCTCGAGGATTCATGGTAACTTACAATGCTTTTGGGGTTTTCTAAAATGGATCAAGTCAGGTGACCTATATGACCTTTCACTTTTAAGACATGCATAAAACTCAATCAGGTACAAGGCTTTAGTTACAACTGTTCAGAGGTTGACAATAGGGTGCAGGGATGGAGAAATCATTAGGCTGGCAGATTTACACACAAAACAGATGCATATAAATGGCTAAATCATGATAAGGATGGTACTTATAATTCAAATCACATTAACATGCCAATAGGGTGACAACTACCAATCATTAATTAACTTGAATATAACCTGAATAACGCATTCAAGCATAAGCACAGAAAAGACATAAATGGAAGCTGAACAAATGATAAAAAAGAGCTTATATTAAGTCATGAGAAAATGAGAAGTTGACAATAGTATGGTCTACAAGTCCTTGAAATCGAACCCTTTTCATAAAATAATGTTAGTTTTTCAAAATTAATCTAGCATTATTAGGATATTTAACTAAGAGAATAACAACCACAGCAATCAAACACAAGAGACAAGAGACAAGAGCATCGAAAAGGCTCAACACTTACAATCCGACCATGCATGAAGCACCGCATCGGAAAGGGCTCAGCACTTACAATATGACCATGCATGAAGCGCCGCATCAGAAAGGGCTCTGCACTTACAATTTGACCATGCACGAAGAACCACATTAGAAAGGGCATGCACTCACATCTGATCATGGAGGAACTAATCCTACCATCACATTAGAATGGCCCCCAATCCCAGACTGAGCTACCTGGTAACTAACCAGGTGCCTCCATTCCTAGAATGGTAGTTTCCCTTACATCTAACCTACTCATTAGAATGGCCAACACTCACATCTGACATGGGAAGAACCTAATCCTTTAGCCATGACAGAATGGTTCATCCCTTACATTTGATCAAGTGGGGACACATCCCTCTATCACATCAAAATGGATTCTCAGTCCTAAACTGAGTTTTCCTGGTAACTGACCAAGTGCCTCCATTCCCAGAATGGTAGTTTCCCTTACATCTGTCCTACTCGACAGAATGGCCAACACTCATATCTGACATGGAAGGAACTAATCCTCTCACCATGATAGAATGGCTCAGCCCTTACATCTGACCATGGAAGGAACCAATCCTCTCACCACATCAGAATGGCTATGGGTCTCATCACTTTCTCTTGGAGGAAACCTCAATCTGGAGAACACCAAGCTTCTCCCTGAAGTACTCAAAATTCATCTTAGCCAATGGCTTCGTCAATACATCATCTATCTGCTCCTTCATCGTAACATACTAAAGCTTCACTGCTCCCCTTTGCACCATATCCCTGATATAGTGATACTTGATCTCGATATGCTTCGACTTGTCATGGAACATAGGATTCTCTGACAACTTCACGCAACTCTGGTGGTCACAATGTATACAAGTAGCATCCAACTGGAGATCAAATATATCAGACAGTAGCTTCCGCAGCGATACTGCCTCACAACTAGCTAAACAAGCTACGACATACTTTGCTTCAGTTCTACTCAGTGCCACACAGGATTGCTTCCTGCTAAACCAAGAGATAACACCCGATCCCATACTGAAGCAACATCCTGAAGTGCTCTTCCTATCGATGGCACTACCTGCCCAATCTAAATTGACATAACCCTCCAGGTTAATCTTCTGATTCGACTCATACTTGAGCACATAACCAACTGTACCCCTCAAGTACCTCAGAATATGCTTTGCAGCAATCAAGTGAACATTTATTGGATCTGTCAAGAACTGGCTCAAGGTGTTCACAGCAAAGCAAATGTCTAGTCTCATTTTCGTCAGGTACATCAATGACCCAATCATCTGATGATACATCGTAGCATCAACCGACTCTGATGAAGCATCACTCAATATCTTCAAGTTTGATGCCATAGGTGTGGCCATGGCTTTGCAGTCCAGCATCCCAAACCTTTTTAGGATCTCTACTGCATACTTCCCTTGTCCAAGGAAGATTCCATCCGCATTCTGCCACACCTCCATACCTAGAAAATAATGCATCATACCCAAGTCCTTCATCTCAAACTTGACAGCAAGCTTTGTCTTCGTATCAGCAATCAACCCATCTGTACCTGTCACAAATAGATCATCTACATATAGTAAAAGCATCACTGGGTTGCCATATTCAACCTTGTAGTAAAGGTTGGAATCTGCTTTACTCTTGGTAAAACCCAAACTGGATAGAAAGCTGTCAATTCTGCCGTACCAAGTCCTGGGTGCCTATTTCAAACCATACAGGACTTTATTCAATCTGCATACATGAGACTCTCTGTCATGTGTCTCAAAACTGAGCGGTTGTTCTACATACACTTCTTCTTCCACTACACCATTCAAGAAAGCAGTCTTGACATCCATCTGGTGTATCCTCCATTTCATCACTGCAGGCAGAGCAAGTACTGATCTGATGGAAGTGTATCTGGCTACAGGTGCAAAGGTTTCTTCATAATCTATTCCTTCTTTCTAAGAGAAACCTCGAGCCACAAATCTTGCTTTATATTTTTCAATGTTATCGTCTGCGGCATGCTTGATCTTGTAGATCCATTTGGAAGTTACCACTGAATTCCCCTCTGGTCTTGGGACAACATCCCAAACATCATTCTTCATGGTCGATTGATATTCTTCGATCATAGCATCCTTCCATTCTTTCCTTTCTACCGCTTCTTCATAACTGGAAGGTTCTTTGTCAATGAAATCACATAGTAAAGCTACATACCCGGAGCAAGATCTGGTCCTCTTTCTTTCTCTGTGATTCTCTTCTGGAGCCCCATATCTTTCTGCACCTTGGATAAGTTCTTGTACCCAAGCAGGTTTCCTCTTATTATGATTCTTCTCCAGAGGTGGATCTACAGGTCTTTGTGGTTCTTCAAATTCTCGATCTTCTTCTTGAATTTGTTCGTTCATGGTTGTGTCATGAATTCTGGGTGCTTCTGCTTATTTAGGTTCTTTAGTAGGTCTCTTTCTGGATTTGTTGTAAGTTGTGTCTTCATCAAATGTCACATCCCTACTGATGTCAATATTCTTGTATCCTCAGAAATAGATTCTGTAAGCCTTCGAGCTTTCAGAGTATCCCACAAATATACCCTTCTTTCCTGAAGGATCTAATTTTGTTCTCTTTTCTTTTGGAATGTGTATGTATACAGGACATCCAAATATTCTGAGATGGCTAATTTCTGGTTTCTTGCCAGAGAAGACTTCTTCAAGAGTCTTGTTCTCGAGTACTCTATGTGGAGTACGGTTCTGTACATACACTGCTGTTCTGGCAGCTTCTGCCCAAAGATGCATAGGAAGATCTTGATCATGAAGCATAGATATTGCAGCTTCCATGATAGTTCTGTTCTTCCATTCCGCAATCCCATTCTGTTGAGGATTATAAGGAGTGGACAACTCCCTCTTAATCCTTGATTCTTTACAGAGCTCTTTGAATTCATTTGAAGTGAATTCTCCGCCATTATCTGATCGAAAAGTATTGATCTTCTTTTCAGTTTGGTTCTCAATCAAGGCTTTGAATTCCTTGAATTTGCTGAATACTTCATATTTGTTCTTCATGACGTAAACCCATGTATTCCTAGAAAAATCATCAATAAGAGAAACATCATATGCATACCCACTTAGTGAGCTTGATGACATAGGACCGCATACATCGGAGTGGATGATTTCCAAGATTCCTTTTGCTTTGCTTTTGCTACTTGGAAATGTCTTCTTTGTGTTCTTTCCTTTCACACATCCTTTGCAGACCCCATCATGTTTTACTTGTATTTATGGAAGACCTTCAACAACTTTGCTTGCAAGAGGTAGTGCTCTATAATGCACATGTGCAAGCCTTCTATGCCAAAGTTCACTTGGCTCTACTGTGTCATGGACCAGGGCTTGTTCTAGATGGCCCTTTAATTTGTACAAGCCTCCTTCTTGTTCACCAATTACTACCACATCATCGATAGTCTTTCCTCTTGGCCACATGATGACTTGACCATCTATGAATGCAAACCTCATTCCTTTTGCATCCAATGCTGATATGGAGAGAAGGTTCTTCTTGAGTCCTGGCACAAACAATACTTATTTCATTGTTAGAGACTTTCAAGAGTCTAGTTTGTAGGAAGATTCCCCACTACCTTTTATTGGATATTGGTAGTCATCTCCTAGCTTCACCTTGTGAGGTGATTCATGTTCTGAGAGTTTCACAAAGGATTCCTTGAATCCATTCATATGTTTGGAATCCCCACTGTCTATAAGCCAATCATCACTTCCATGAGTAATGTTACCTATGAGAGTGGAGATCAAAACATATTCATCGTCGCTTGAAGAATCTTCACTTTCATATCTGGTTCTCTTTGATGAAGGTTCATCATCCTCTGCAGCATGAGCATGGTGTCTTTTCTTGCTTCCCTTCTTCTTCTAAGAGCTACTTTTGTTCTTAGGACAATCTCTAGCAAAGTGTCCTTTTTCATCACATGTATAGCAAATGTACTTAGACCTATCTCTAGGATTTCTAGAGTTATTTATATGATGAGATTACTTACTTCTGTGATAGTTGGATCTGGATTTCTTGGATTGTACGGTGAGAGCTTGATCTTCATTTCCCATATTCTCTTCTCGAGATGCTATCCGAGCTTCTTCTTGAGAGAATTCTTCCCACAGTCTGCTGAGCTTGACCAACTTCTTTCTAGCACAGATCCCTTGAATGAAAGAGTCCCATGTCCTATGGAGACTATTCAAGGTGGTCATCACAATTTCTGCACTCTTCACTTCTTCATCTACTGCTTCTAATTGTTCCTTGATCTGAGAAACCCTTGTGAAGTAAGACTAGATGGTCTCTGCATTCTAGATCTTCACATTCTTTAGTTGATTCCTCAGAGTCTTTTTCCGGTTTATGTTCTTCCCTTCAAACAATTTGGTTACAGCATCAAACATAGCTTTAGGTGTCTTGAGAGAGGACACCTGTGGGATGAGATGATCCTTGATAGAATCATCAATGATTCTCTTTGCCATAACCATCTTCTTCTTATGTAAGGCCTTAGCCTCATCTCACTCTAGAACTAGAACCTCCTCATGGATGTAGGAGTCTAACTCATTTTCTTCCAGGACCAGGGAGATCCTATACTTCTAAGCTCGGAAATTATTAGCTCCCTCAAGCTTTTCATCAAGCTTGGTATGATGAGACATATTAACTAAGAACCTCAAATGAAAATACAAAAGATTTAGATCTTACCAGGTCAAGATGTCGGATCTAGATTTGGAGCTGAAACCCTGCAGTACTAGATTTAGGAGCAAATTAGGGTTTTGGTTTTCCAAAGTTCTGTCCGCCCAAATGCCTTGAAATTTATCCCTAACTTCAATTTTTGGGAGGAGATCAATCCAGACCTGGGCTCACTGAAAAATTCCTCTTCTGTGAAAATCCCTAATTTCCGGCAGCAGTGTCGGGTCCAAAACTGAAAAACCTTGGAATTGGATTCTGCTTCGACAGAAAGATGTGCCCTAAGGAGGAGAGTTATTCCACCTTACTTTTGCTTAAAATCTATGGAGGAAGATCCACAAACTAGGAAGCCCTAGTTCCCGCAGTTGCACGGTGTCTTCTTCTCAGGTTAGCTCTGATTCCATGTTAGTTTTTCAACATTAAGCTAGCATTATTAGGATCTTTACCTGAGAGAATAACAAGCACAACAATCAAACACAAGAGACAATGAACACAGTGTTTTTCCTCAGGGAAACCATAAATGGAGAAAACCCTGCAACTTCCTCAGAGATAGAATCAACACCAAAATAGAAAAGCCTAATATAGTAAGCGATCTCCCGACAACAGTAACCTTCTTCTTATCTAGCCCCAGTGTCTTCTCCTTCCTCAACTATGCGCTACACTTGAGTGTGTATGAGTTGTGTGATAAATAGAGACTCCAGTTCTCTATTTATAATAATCCTGGCATGAATAAAACCCTACTAGGGCCGACCTCTACTAGGAGATTCTAATAACCCTAGTGCCTCGAAACTGCGGGGACTTTAACCCTTAGACAATCGAAGGGTTACCCACTATGACTTGAAATGACTTGTTTACATTATAGATCCTCTCAATCGGAACATCAGGGCATGACTCAATTACATAATAGATAAATTCCAGAATAAACATTGGGTTACAAGACATAATATACATAGATTAATACATTTCGAAGTTACAAATACATCAACAAATAAGTCTTAGGCTTTATAGCCTTTACAAAATATATAGATTCTGAAAACTTGGATCTGTTTTTTACAAAAATAAACAAAATAATAGTTTTTTGCAAATTAGGTTTAAAAACCCTAATTAACTCCTTGTCTAACTAATTGAAGAATTAGTTCACTATATGAACCTTCATATAACTGAAGTAACTGCTTACAATTACTTCTACTGGCCCTCTGTTGCTTAAGCCACTGTTTTTTTCTTGACAGCTAGGTGTTGGTGGCCTTTTGTGCTGTTATGTCATTGTAAAACTGAAACAGACCTTTTCCTGAGGCTTTCCTCCGTGCCCTTCATCTTCAGACTATGTCCCTGAGCCATCTATATTCTCCCAAAATTGGTCGTATATGCCAAAATTTGATTTTAAGCCTCTGTCTACTTTCAGTGGTTAAGAGGCAAAACTATCGAAACCGTTAGCTACGGAAAGCAACGCTTTCAGTGGATAATGAACTGCCCCAGTGTCTGCCTAAGCCACCGAAAGCCCCGTTTTCAAAATTTATTAGTGTTTTTCCAAAAATGTTCTTTTATGGCTCTCTACTCAGCTTTCTTCTTTAGCAGGATCTGTGCTAGGAGGGTTAACAATAGCCTGACTGGTTTCAGGAGGCTGGAGGCTAACTGCAGCTTTAGCTAGGGTTTCCAAGGTGGGGTGGCTGCTAGGGTTTGATTTGGCCTCCTTCAGCTGCACCCTTTGGAGCCTAATCATCCTGTACAATCTAGTATTGTCCTTTAGGTACCTGGTATTCAGCCTCTTTAAGAAAATATATCTTTCTCTCTACTCCAGGTAAGACTTATGTAGCAGCTTGTTCCTGTTGGTTAATGCAGCATTATTCTTCTTTATTTCCCTTTCCAAAATCTCCATCTCATAAATTTGCCTCAATATTTGATTGATCTTTTGAGTTTTAGGCTTGCTGGAGGAAGCCTTCTGTGTTGGTTCCTCTTGCTCCTTTGGTGTGGGGGATGGTAGTTCTTCAGCCACTAGTACAATTTGTAGAGCTAGGTCTGCACCTTCTTCTTGCTCCTCTTCAAAATCTGAGTAGGGTAGATTTAGAATATTCTCTTTGTGTGTTTCAACCTCCTAGCCCTTCTCATTGAAGTCCAAGTTCCTTTTTACCTTCTTGGGCTTGGAAAGAGGAGGGATGTTGTTCTACTGCTGCTGTTGGGGATATGGCCCTCCTCCTTCTTCTCATACTCCTTGGTGTGTTGGAATTCTTGGCAGGAGACTTCCCTTTCTCTTCTGGCTGAAGGCCTATCTCAAATCCATTCCAAAACAGAAAATAGGGCGATGCCATATTCCTTATTTTCAGCAACTCTTGGATTAATAGTTGGATAAGGCCATGGTGAGATAGTCTGCCAACAATATTGGTTGGCTGGGCTTTCACTTGGTGTGCCATCTTTCCCAAACTTCTGTGTAAGTAAAAGGGAAAATTGAGTGGGCTTTTACTTGTGAAGTGGTTCATTATCTTGAGATGGTAGATCATGGCTCTGTTATATATTCCTTCACATGTTAGGTAAAACACAATGGCCTTCAGCAGTTGTTTCCACCTCTCTTCCAACCAGGATGATGGCACACTTTTCTTCCACAACATTCCTTTATGTTCAGGCTTTAGGTAAGACCTGAATTCTACATCTTTTGGTATGGTGATCTTGAACCATTTTTCTCCTATGCAAGGGAGTTCACTTACTTCAGTGATTAGGGTTTCATCTATGTGAAATTCCTCCTTGCCTAAAACTGGATTTGAACCATCAAATGAGAGGGCAAACACCTCAGCTACCTGTTGATGGGATCCTTGTATCTTTTCACAAAACTTGTAGCAGCCAACCTCTTGGAAGAGTTTACAGACCTCTAGATGTGCTTCCAAATAACTGATATCTCCCATCTCCTTCTTGAGAGTAGGTCCTCCCTTCTTCATCTCGATGAGTGCCTCTCCTGGGTAACTGTAAAATAATTCTCAGTTCTGTATACAATGTGTTAGCAGGTTGTTTCCTCAGAGATGGTTTTCCTGGTGGCGAGGAATGATAAGCTCGAAAGTGAAATGTGCTGGAGTCCTTTGGCACTGATTATGAGGGTTGTGCTGTCATGATGGATACTGAGATCATAAGGTGATGGTAGCAGTTGATCCTCTCGATATTCTTTCCCAAGCCATCATATCACACATCATCCTTTGTAATCGGTGGGCTTTCTGATGTTCTTTTGGATAGGTGGAAGAAAATTGAGGGTTTCCAATCCTATCAGCCCTTTGCCAGTTTTATAACGACCTCTTTAATTTATTTACACACGTGGTTATGCAGGCTCAAGTCATTTTGGTGGTTTGTCATGCCCTCCACTGATTGTTCATCTTGCTGACGGGGTGTGATTTGAATGTTTTATAACCGTTTTCCTCTTTTGTCTTTTCGGTGGTTAATAATCTTCTTAAATTTGTTTGCAAACCGCTGAAAAGATAGCTTTCGGTGGCTAATGAAATGATATTCCTTTCACCTAAGCCACTGAAACTATTATCCCAGCTTTGCGGTGAAATACTGCTTTCGGTGGATAATGGCTTTGCCAAAAAATCCATTTAATTGCCAAAAACCCATCCTTCCGGTGGCTAATGAAATGTCTGAGCTTTCTCCTAAGCCACCGAAAGTACTTTTTCCCCGACGCTTATATTCCTGCTTTCAGTGGTTAAAATCTGCATTGAATTGTTTGATAAGCTGTCGAAAGCATCACCTTTCAGTGGCTAATGAGTTGTTCCAAGTCTTGCCTAAGCCACCGAAACCACCTTTACTAATATCGCTTGCTGCCTGCTTTCGGCGGTTAAAATCCTTCTTGGTATTCTCCCTAAGGTGCCGAAAGCAACACTTTTCGTTGGCTAATGAGTCATTTGAAGTCTCGCCTAATCCACCAAAAGTGTTAATTTAATTCTACTTGCTCGGGTCGCTTTCAGTGGTTTACCTTTATCCCGCGTTCAACCGTTAGTTGCTAAAACATAGCTTTTCGGTGGCTAATGAGCTATTACAAGCCTCGCCTAAGCCACCAAAAGCTAAAACTTCCATATTTTTCAACCACATAAAAAACAAAGACCTTCAATTTGTTAGGCATCCTCAGATCTTTTATTACATAAATCATATTCTTCATACTGTCAAAATAAATTTATTTTGGGAGATAACATTGTGAAAACTAAATGTTTATTGGCTTGGTTGGATAGTATGTGAAACCCAACTGTGTGTTGGGTTTACTGTGGGTGTATGGTCTTGCTCTGTGTAAGCCTGTTGTTCCCTAGTTCCTTGTGGAAATAATGCCCAGCTCGGGGTGGCAATGGTACTGAGAGATTGATGAGCACACTAACCTATGGTTAGGTGGAACGTTGCAGCAACATAGCTAGTTGCGGGGAAGCTTCTTCTCAAGATAAGTATTTTCTTGTGTGCTTAACCTCTGCAATGTATTTGTTTAATGAATTATTATGAACATGGTGAATGTGTTGAATGATATTTGCTTTCATTGTGTATTTTCATGTATTATGCATCTGTGTATAATTTATGTTCAATGCATTTTATTGTTATGTTCATGGGGATAGATTTCCTGTTTTGATAGTAGCATTGTACAATCACGTCCTCTCCATCGTCGAGATGAGGGGAGGGGACGTGACAATGCTACCATAACTAGGTTTTGTTTGTGTTTTTATTTGTGTCATGCTATGGATTTTTAATGTGGTTTCAAGTTAGTATGTTGGCAAGTGTTATGGATTGGATCGTTATTTCTTTCTTTTCACGGAGCTTGTTTCATTTTCTTGGAGCTTGTTACAGCTGCTTGGAGCTTGTTCCAATTTTTAATTTGTGGTTCTGGTGATCTTGTCTAGTGGCTTGTTTTGGTGTTTCATTCCCATGGATTTAATATTCAGGCATTATTTGACTCCCTCTCATTAGTTTTCATAGAGGTAGCATTAGCCTCGGACTTAAGGAAGGAAGGTTTAATGCGGTCAGTGTGAGGTTTAATGAGTTTCAAGTGTGATCTTTACTGTTCATCCTAGAATGTCCCTCTACAGCCGTGACTGCATGTGGCCTTTAATGTTTTACGTATTTGTCTAAATGCTTCTAATGTTGACCAGGAATAAGCAATGTGGTTGTTGTGATTCGTCTCATCATTAGTTGTTGGAGTTGGAACTTGTTGGTGGAGGTCATGTCTATTTATGGGTTATAATGTGCGGTTGTGGGGGTTGTGCATTATTCCTCCTAGAGTGTTCGCGAGGTTATTTTTTTTTAGCCTTAACTGAGATGTGTGTCTAGGGAACTATGGCAAGGTCAATTCTTAATTCCCCTAAATATTGTTATCGTTTTTGGTATAATATGAATTTAAACAGAGTAGACGTCTATCATATGTGTTGAAAAAGACAACTTGTTTCTGTTTTGGGGTCGGGTTTATGAGTAGGGTTTGTATTGTTC
>LPNX011205622.1:91485-156198 GCA_001517045.1 Pseudotsuga menziesii | reverse complement strand
TTTGCTTTTTATTTACATCAATCGAACTGCTACTAAGGAATCCAGATTCCTTAGTAGGTGCTCATTAGCACAAGCTAGGGTGAAAACCCTAGCTACACATGGAGGACATATGACTAATGCTAAAATGTGTTATACAACTCCTTCATCTTATTGAATCCTTTATACAAATTAACCATGCCTTGATAGAATTCATCGTGTATTTTGCATGTCAATTGCTTAAATTCTTCTCATGTGAATTTGGAGAAGTAAGAGGCAGTAGATGTAAGCTGGAAATATTTGAGTTGTTGTTGATTCAGGTGATCTTCTTTCTCAAGATGATGCCTAAGGTAATCATTTTTCCCTTGAATCTTCTTCAGCTTCTCCTCATATTATTCCTTGAGAAGTTGGATCTCTTAGCTATGGACACAGGGTCTTCACTTAATGAAACCATGCCATAACACGTTTGTTCATGGCATATGAAACAATACCCCTAATTTCAATAAATATTGGAAAATACCTCCCAAAATCACTTTTTTTAACCCCCCTCCCAATATGCCTTCCCAAATTAAAAAAAACCCTATTTTCACTATATATTGTATGTATCCATTTTTTCATTTACATTTTTTATACCCTTTTATATATCTACCTAGTATATTGACATGATACCCATCTTATGACACACATGCATTCTACAATGCACCTTGCTTCTTTCGATGTATATTGTGGATGCACACTACTTCACCCAAAATGCAATTACTCAACCACATATCATTATGATTTGCAACATCTAAAGGTATAATGAAAAGATGGTAGATCACTCCTTGTATGTCACAAAGCTTCTTGAAATTATCAAGCAAGCATTTTCCTAACTTCCTTTCATCCTTTGGAACTTCTTTAGAATTTGAACCTGGGTGAAAAATGTGCTTCTTCTCTAAAAGTGTTAAGCATGGAGATATGTTCTCCTTTCCATCAAATCTTCCAGAAGAATATCCATCTCCTTTTCAATATTTACACACATATATTTTCTTTTGGTTCAATTTCCTACCAATGTTATCTTTCTTCCCTTCAAACTTGTCTTCTTTGAGACAACCTACCTTGCTAGGTGTGATTCTTAACTAAGGCCTAGACTACCCACATTTCTTTTGATTATGAGGGATTGTCCCACTGGCAATTCTCTTTTTCATCATTTTTTCATTCTTTTTCTTAAATCTTGGTTGGGTTTTCGAACTATATTGAAGAAATTTAGCAGAGACAACCCTTCCTTTTGTTTTTCTCTTCTCAAAACTCCCTTCTCGAGGACCATTCCTTATCTCTATCTTATTTTCAATTCTCATTGGTGTGTTTTTGTCACTAGATTTGTGTTGAATACTAATTACTTGGGATGGTGTCTGACAAGCGTTTTTCAATTTCAATTCTGTTATTTTTTGTGTAAGACGGGAGATTTCCTTCTCTAGCCCTCCAATTCCAAAATCAATGCAATCATTTTCACAAGGGTTCCATCTTTACCTCCAATTTCAGAATAAGATCTGGTTCTCACTTCTTCTGGAACCCAGATATCTGCCCTTGTTCTTTTCTAACTGAGTTTCTCTAGATATATGGACCTATTTTTTTCATGACACCTCTCTTAAATCATAACATACAAAAGCTTGATCTTCTTTACATACTTCTAAACAATCTCCTTGCCTCTTCTTATCCCTATCCATATTTTCACATTGTTATCCATCATCAAAATCCTCCATTTTTTTTCTTCTGAAACCCATGATTATTTTCATCTCTCTTGGCATCCCTAGAGTCAGCTCTAATGAAAAGAACACCAGTGATACATCCACCACCTTTAATTTCACATTAAATAATCTAATCTCCTCAGGCTCAGGAGCACCATATTCAGCACAAGGATACTATAAATCCCTGCCAACTTTTGAAGACTTTCTGAACCCAAAGAAAGATATCTTCAACTTAGTAGCAGAGTCTTGACTCTTTAGCAACAACTTCAAACAAACTCCAAATTCTATGAGAGGGAATGACCGCAATTGGCACTGGCATTTGATGTACAAGGTTTAGGTTTAGGGTTTTCATCAGTGTTTGATTTTATGATTTTTAAAAAAATATTTTTGGAGAAACGCAGGCAGTATAGGATGGTATTTATTGAAGAAATGGATAGGTTTGACATAAAATGCAGTGGGTTTCTCTTGAAACACATTATTATCCAGATTCAAGAAATGTATTCTAGAATGGGGTTTCTGACAAGTTTTTGTTTGAGATGGGTTTCACCAAGAAAATACTCTGGCATGCCACTGGTATAGTAGGTTTAGCACTTCAAAACATAAATTAAACAATGCATTGTGCTTCTAGGCTTATTATATCCATCTATCTGCACTATTTTGTCAGAAATACTATTTAAATATCTCAAAAGTCCTCTCACCTCTAATTTAGATTTTGAAATTGAAACTGAAATTTCATACTTAGTCCAATAAGCCAAATCATCAAAATTAATCACATTCATTGCACTTGATCATAGCCAAATAAATGCAATCTTATGAAACATATGTTTTTTGATAATCACTTTCTATTGATTGTCAAAATCTGAACAATCCATTCATACTCCAGAGTATGTTCTAAACAAATTGTACAAAACAGGATAATCATTGCACCTGCATATTTTCCAATGTTCTTTTGTCACATTAAAGAAGCTATGCATGAATCTCCTGCATGGTATTCATATGCTTCATACATTTGTGTGCCTAGTGGTTGCTCCAATTATTGAAAAGAGCTTATTTGATTACTAGTTAAAGCTAAATCCGATTCAAACATTGGCATAGACTATTGCTGCAGGAAAACAAAAATTCAGGAAAATAATTAGAATCCAAGAATCTAGTATGGACAATACATTCTTTTATCCTTACATCTTAATTTAAAATAACTAATTGTGAAATAACCCATAAGTATGTGAACATATCTACAATGGTCATTAGCCACTGTTTACAACTTCTATGATTTTCTACATAATGTTAAAAGAGGCCATCATCCTGTTTCTTTGGCATTTACCAAAGAGAAGGTTGTACGTCATGGACTATTCCTTTCTGAGTATTTTTTTATAAAAAATCACAATATTAAGACTTAAGGGTAGAACTATTGAAGAAGCATCAATTATAGTTGCTTTATAATTGAATTTATAACCATCATTCAACATCTTATGCTATAAAAATAGAACCATAACTAGCCAAATATCGTAAGCGATCAAAATGTGATCTTCAAAACCAGGGAGATGCACACATGGCACTGAAAAATATAGTGTCTTGTCAATTGTAGGTGGCTTTATCAGAATATGCTACTTGAAAAATAAAAGGTTCTTACCCATGAATATAAGTTCTTGTAAAAAAGTGACCCTTCTACATGGTTATAACTTGAAGGCCACTGTTGAGGCAGCCCATCAAACCCCATGCCAACCAGTTGGGTGCCATAATCCATCATTGTTCCTTGCATACTCAATTATGGCTTGGATTCCTTTTCTACATTTACATCAGGACGAGTGTATTGGAAATCAAGATGGTATGAGGAACCCTAATACTCCAAGTGCAAGTTCAGCCCACATCTATTTAATGGGTTTGAAAAAGTTGATAACTGACTAGATGTGTCCTCCATATTGTCTTGTTTATAATTGTACATGAATTCTAAAGGAACGGGAAGAGATGCATCTACAGCACACATGAAATCTCTAAAAAACAAAATATTTCACATGTATCGTTAATTTTCACTCCAATTTGGAAACATATATTTAGAAATTGCGAAGAATACCAAATTGTATTAAATAACCAAATTGAAGGACATGTAAAACAATCTGAAATAAGAAAAATCACCTCTAACTGAGTCCCAAGGTAGGGTCTTCATGAACCATGAAAAGTTGATGATTATTAAGCATCAAAGACATTGGCTATGATTGTTTGGTACCTTCAGTAGCTGAACGAAAGCATACAATATTGTGGTACAGCTACAAAATTTGAGAAAATGATTGAACGGTTTTCTCTTATGTAAATTACTCCATAGAAATTATATTGTAGACAATTAAAAGTAATTGAAGTCTCTAGAGTCTACTTTACCTTTCACATATTGGAAATAAATTATGTTAACATAGCTTAATGATAAGTACCTTTTCACTTCCTTCTACAGGTATTAGAATGTGGTCATTCTTTAGTGCTTCCTGTACCAAATATTATATAACGAAATGGTGTATGAAACAAAGAGAAAATAAAAATATGGCACAAACCAAGGAAACATATATAATATTAATTTACAGCTTATGACCTATAACACTTCCATTTTACAAGAACAAGATGCAGACAAACCTTATTACACATGTTGTATGAACACTTAGATAGTTTATCGCTTATGTAAAGAAGGAATTACAGAGTTCTTGGTTTATTTTGTAGTTGAAGCTCTCATATACAGGGAGGTTGTACTTTATTTATGGAAAACTTATAAGGTAATTACTAATTAGCAACATGTATGTTAATTAATGAGGTAAATTTTAATAGAAAATTAATGTAGAACACAAATCCTTCTTCAAACATGATATGTGTACAAGTGAACAGCAATGAGAACAATCACACAAAAAGGAAAGTGCAAGAGAAAAATTGACAACTGTAAACACTGTACACTCTACTTATTTATGTATATATAGGAGTTCAGTAGATGGAGAATATTTTACGTATAGGTAGCTAAGATATTATATTTCTGTAAGTCTCCCATTATACATCTACAACCAATAACTCAGGTGAGATACAACCATCATAGATCCATCTTCAACCTAGAGGGATCTATCAAGCATCGAGAGGGATCCAATTTCGTTATGTATAAAAAAAATTATCTTAAATTTTTTATCGGTTTTGACATTAATTTTTTTAATTACTTTTTTATTTTTATAAGGTAACATGACCTTATGTACAATAGGCTTGTAGCAACTATTTGGTAAGTACTCTATCACCATGAATTTTATCTGTTTCTACATACTCTGAAACGAGATAGAAAAGATCAAAGGAAATAAAGCATATTCAATACATACCATGACTCAGACACTCAAAATGCATACTGGATTGGCATATACCAAATTACATATGGCAGCAATGATGGCAAATACTTCATAGAACATTTCTATTGTAACCCTCGGAGTAAAATATATCTGCTCCTTGCTTCTTCAGTGACCAACAATAATGATGTTGGAGTATTACAAGGTATCCCTTACCTCCAACAAGGTATAATGGGTATATCTGACTCAAGATATTCGATGCAGAATAAAGATGAAAAAGCATATTACATTGAAATGATTCTTGAATTTCTTGTGACAACTAATGCAAATCAATATTTTATGGCTCAATGGATTTACATAGCAGATGACACAGTAAGACTTGCAACTTTTTTGTTCAATCAATACTTGCAAGTGAAAAGTATCTTATATTTTAACAACATTGGACTCATTTTTCCATTTCCTTCTTCAGTGGGCCATTGAAATTGAGGCTGCATTTGATGACAGAAACTGGGTTCTCTACTTTGAAATCAAGCATGCCAACTTGCTTGAGTGCATTTCCCCAAAGATCACAATTGTCAAACTACCTCCATTGGTATGCTATTTTATTTGCTCCACAATTGTGTCAGTATCCATCAGTTGAAGTCTACTGCAATATTAACTATTCCAGTTTTACTTGTTATTCTAGGAAGTGTTGTATCCAATGTTGTATGCATTTGATTTTTAACTAGATTGGTTAGTTTTAGAAAAACAAGATTTTACTCTTTCAGGAGTCGGTACTTGTATCTTTTTCTAAATTGCAGTTAAAATCTAGGAAAGAACAATGCTCAGCTTGACCTTGCAATTATTATTATGACATTTGTTACAATTTATCATGCACTGTCTTCTATACTCTGCCATCAAACAAGTCTGATAATTAAGAAATTCCTTGGTTCGCATTTTTAGATAAATTTACATGTTTTATGGCTAAGGAGAGCTTGACATTGAGTGCTTATTGGTTTTAGAAAATATAGCTACTAGTTTTGACTCAACATTCTCAACATCCAGTGTGTGATAAGTCTCAAAACAAGATAGACAATTATACAAGTTCTGGAAGAAATAACGAAGTCAAACTAGAATTTACATTATTAGATTTCTACTTTGATTGTGGAAATATGTCGACTAGGCTATGCTTTCATGCCTATTTTCTTGGTGCAAGCCTTGTTACAATAAGTTTATTTCACATTCAACGTATGTTTCCACCATAATAAATATGTTGTTTGAAAAATTTAAACAACCTTATTCATGTTATGCAATTTCAGAACATGAATTTGAAGTGAAAAGATTGATTGAAAGTCGTTATAAAAACCCATAAAAAAGGCAATGTATTTGCCTTGCAAACCAAAGAATATGGATTGAAATTTAAAGCATCCTGGAAAATTATTAATGGATGAGATTCAGGTTCTTGAGGCCTAGTTTTAGGTTTATATTTAATTGAATTGGCACTGATTTGTTTTTTGTTAAAACTAGTTCCTAGGTTTTCATGCAAGATGCTTGTTTTCTAGAAAAATGCAAAAAAACATTGCAAAATTAGTGGCTACAAAACTAAGTTTCCTGCCTATAGAGATTGCCATAATTAATCAAATTCAAAATATATTAAGTAGTCATTACTTATTTTCTGCACTTGATTTAATGATTAGACAATATATAAAATACTATTAAAAATTTGACAAAAAGCACACCAGGGTCATTATTTATGTTGTGCTATCGATTTCATGATTTTGTTGTCACTGCATGATATCATTTGACTTAATTATTGCATGAAGACCACAATTCAAGAATACATGACATGAAGGAAATCATCTAGAAGAAGGTGATAAAAGTTGATGCAATACACATTATTCAAGTGGGAGCTCAAGTCAAATCCTATTGACAAAGTTGCTCAACTACTGATACTATTTGAGGAGGTTGCACCACTGTCCAGTCCTCTAGTGTACCTGCATATGGTGTTGGAACATCCTATGAAGAAAAGCTCATAATGGGTGCATCTAAATAGTCCCAGAAGTTTTCAATAATTGCAGCCCTGAGACTAGCTCCAATGCCACCAGTATGCATGCACTCTTCAACAATCAGCACTCTATGTGTCTTCTTTATTGAGTTCCCAATCGTGTGCAAGTCAAATGGATTCAGAGAGTAGATGTCAATTATATTTGGATCATACCCTTTGTTCACTAGAATCTTTGCTTCCTACATCACATGGTATCTCAGACGAGAATAAGTCAGAATGGTTACATCTTCAACTAGACGCACCATTTATGCTTCTTCAAGACAACACACATACTCTTCATTTGGGATCTTCTCTTTCAAGTTGTAGAGAATAACATGCTCAAACAAGATAACGGGATTCTCACTTATAATTGCTACTTTCATTAGCCATTTTGCATTGTATGGAGTGGAGAAAGCAACCATCTGCAGTCCAGGAACAGACTGAAAATAGGATTCTAACCGTTGTGAATTCTCTGCACCTAACTGTCTCCCCACACCACCTGGGCCTCGAATAACAATAGGAATAGTAAATTTTCCACCTGAAGTGTAATGAAGCATGTCACAATTATTTGATATTGGATTGAATGCCAACAAAAGAAAACCCATATTCATTCCTTCAATGACAGGCCTTAACCCTGTCATGGCAGCCCAAACACCCATCCCTGTAAAAGAATTCTCGGCTACGGGTGTATCAAGCACCCTCAAATCACCATATTTTTAATCCATGCCCTTTGTTACTTTGTAAGAACCTCCATAATGGCCAACATCTTCTGCCACAACACAAACTCGAGGGTCTCTCTCCATTTCCACATCCAAACCTTCACGAAGAGCCTCAAATAAGAGCAACTCATGTCTATCTACAAGACATGTAGGCAAGATATTACTAAATATAAATAAAAAAACAAATTCAAACTTCCAGAATAAGTTACTAATATTAGTAAGAAATCACTCTTCAACCTTCTTCAAACACCGCACTAGTTGCATGTACTTCATCACAATCATATTTTACAATATTTTTCTGCTACAAGTTAAAAAAGTTCATGTAGTGAAGCATAGTCTATGCTAAGAGAAAAGGTGCAAAACAGATCCATTTCATATATCTCTAGGACCATTAGTAGATTGGGCATCCCAGGGTATCTGCTCAATTTAAACCAATGACATAGAAAACTTGCTAGCTTTTCCAGTTTTGCAGCATTTTACATTGTGAAAAATGTATGTTTCTTCTTCAATATTGAACCTAGTTAACAATGTGAAATGACAATATCATTCATTTGAGTCATAAGATAAAAGAAAACTATTGCTTACTCAGTATTTGATGTTGCAGGACTTGTGGCAGTCTCATCCTTCACCTGGAAGAACTAAAAGAAAGAAAAAAGGGCACATATAGTTAGAAAAGTTATAATAATATCTATTATTGTAAAATTGCAGAAGTTTACAGGAAAATAAATCTAAATGATTAATATAGTCCCTAAAAATTGAAAAAAATGAGCAAACCCAGAACAATCTCTGAAAAAACATCGAATTCTAGATGAGAAAGAAGTAGACTTCTTAATACCAAAAAAAGATCAGTCAATTCATGATTAAAAAAATGTCATCCAGTTGCCACTAGCTTGTGTGGTTAAGAGTTGTTATCCTCTGCAACCAAACTCAAATCCAACTTGTGACATGTTTGCCTCTAATGAGCCAATTAGCCAATTAGGGTTGGCAAGGTACCAACAATCTCACTCTTTACTTGAGTGCTTGAGTGTGTGACAAAGATGTTCAAAACAATTTTGATAGTTATCTCAAACATGGCATACTTCACAATCCTTCTCAAGATTCTGACATAGAGGGTGTCTCCACTTTAGAGTCATAATGTTTGATGTACATAGTAACATACTAGAACGATGCTGACTCTTGAACTTGAAGGATTGAAGGTGATCTTGAGGAGGAAGAATGAAGGAGCTAGTGGACTTCTGTGAAGAAGGAGAAGAGGCCATCTTCAAGTCAATATTCAACAAGAGGGATCTGTGTTACATGGGAGCAGAAGTGAAAGTGAGAAGCGGAAGTGGGAGTGAGAGGGAAAATCAAAATTTTCAAAAGCTTCTAGTTTGGAAGCATTTTTTATATAATATATTTTGATACATATATGTCAACAAATTCCTGTAGAATGTTGAATTAGTTATGGAAAGCATAAAAACATGAAATAACCATAATACCATATAACATCATTTAACAATCATCAATCATCTCGTAGTGAATTTTTCAACCATAGGTCTAGTATCCATAACATCAACCTTAAAGCTTCCAATTTTTAATATATAAATAGGCTATAAACTAGGGATTCTTCAAAAACTAGTTTTGAGGCCAGCAGCATCAATCTAAACAATCAACACCACCAACATCAAGGTACATAGAGGGGTTGATGTGTTTGATTAAATGTCAATCCCATACCCTCATACATGATAGAACCTAGTGGAAACATTGCAATCCTGAAATCGTAAAAAATGTTAAGTCTGTTAATTTTGAATGGGATAAAAAATTCTACTTTAGGCATTTGAAGTCCATGACTCTCAAACATCCTCAAACAATTAATGTAAATGTTGAAAATTTAAGTAAGAGAATAGAAAATGAAATATAAAGGAAATGTCAACTATGGTTTGTATGACATTTCCCAATGAATGTAGTATTTCATTGGTGACGTACATCTACCAAGCAGTCAAGGAAGTTGTAAAGGGCGAAGAACTCAACGTAGAGGTGCAAGCATCACAATTTGAGGAGACATATTTCCAAAATCACATGGAAGTCTCAAAGAGGTTAGAAGGGTTGAACCTTTGAACACGGGAACAATCTAGACTCGTGCTTGGTTCTCTATCCTTGGAGAAATTGTGTGGTGGAGGTATTGATAATAACCATATATAGAAGGGTATTGTTGCGGATCAAAATAGTGCAAGGGGAAACATATGTGGAAGTGTATGAGAACAAAGAAGGAAAGGTAAAGATGGTCCTTAGTGCATATGTGGGTATCGAGGACATAAAAATGCTAATGGAAAAGGCCCTAATTGGAAATTCAATGGGAAAAAAAGTGTCAAAATGTCCAATGAGGAGATGGATAGAGAAGCTATGGTTAGGGTTTATAGGATATCTGCCAAGGTTCCATATATTCGTTAGGGGCTAAATAGAATTTGAATTCAAAGCACAAACAGATGTGGAAAGAGTCATATCCCATAAATGGTATTAGGGGCCTTTGTTTCTAAAACCTAAAAGCATGGAGCCTAGAGTCTATCCTAGAAGGGAAGCAATGTTCTTGCAACTACTTGGATAAAGCTACCTACACTGCCAATGAACTTGTGGAACAAAAAAGTACTCGAGGCCTTATGAGATGGAATAGGAAAGTTTAATATTTTATAGATATAGAAAACATATTTGATCCCTAAATGGATAGAAGGATAATCAAGATTTTTGTTGATATTGATTTGCACGAAAGGTCTACTTGAGGAGTTGGAGATGACTTACGGAAATTGGAATTTTATCCAAGTTCTTTACTACTAGAAAATTCCATTCAAGGGATTCAATTTCCATGTGATGATGTATGCGTGGAGGGAGTGTTCAATCCTATTAGAAATAGAATTGGAAAGAATATAAAAATATAAAATATAAAATAAAAACATTGGAAAATGCTATAGAAAAAAAATGGGAGTTTAGACTGACTGGAGGGACCTAAAGGGCAACTCTAAGTCCAGATACAAAATAGGTTTGGAGGTTTTTGAAACAATTATAGAAAAGTGGGAGCAAAAAGGGGATAAGAGAAGGTTGGAAATATAGACTGGCAGAAATTAGTAGAAGATGGAGACCATAGCAATCGAGGATGGTAGATCAAGTGCATCACCAGAAAAATGTATAGAATGGATATCTTCTAATTCAAACCCTAAATCTATTTTGAGGACAGTTATTAGCTTCTTGAAAGAGCCTAGTGATCTGGAACCCTGTCTGAGAAGGGATAAAGGATAAATAGTCCATAGGGATGATCCTAGTCACTCTTGAGAAGACTTAGGAAACCCCTATGGTTGTAGCTAGGGTAGAAATAGGGTCTCTAAGGATAGAAGAAGTACCCCGTCTTGGAAATATTGTCATTGATGTCAAAAATGATGTCCAATGGATGATAACATAGTTTACGCAAGTATAAAAGCAAGGCATGAAATATTGAGCTCATATATAAAATATTGGGCACGAGAATGAAAGTTTCGGTGTAGGCATGAGAACAATCACCCGAGGTAAGAGAACTACCATGTGTTGAACAAAAAGACATACAAAGCGAGTTGGCCAAGATAATGTCAATGACATGGAATGGGTCCATAAAACACACAACAAATAAATAAGGGATCACGCTGATGGTATAAATCATGAAAGCTCATTCATTTAGTAGTTGTGCCGACATGATTTAAACACCATCTAATGCCCCATGCCAAATGAACTAGTCAACCCAAAAAAATAAAATGATGAATCGAATAAACAAAGATGTCTTGACACATTTAACAGGTGTGCGTTGAAGTAGTAATAACAAGGTACTATAAGGTGCATAAGAACTAGGGATGAAACCCATGAAAACCAAATTTGTTGTTGCATAAATGTGGACAGTGAATTTCTGTAAAATATTTGGATAGATAAGTGGAAGCGCAAAAGTATGGATGGTCTTGTGTAGAGAAGAGTGCAACAAAAAAGTTGGTGTGCAGAATATCAACGCAGAAGTTAGGGTCATCTTGTGCAGAGAAGAGCATGACATAAAATTTGGTGCAAAGAATATCGATGCAAAAGTTCGAATTGTTCTACACAACGCAAAGGAAGTGCGTAGGTTGTGTTACAAGAACTTAAGGACATTACAAGAAGTGTGTTGGTCATGTTACAAGAACTCATGGACATTACAGGTAGTGCGTAGGGTGTGTTACAAGAACTCAAGGACGTTACAGGAACTAAAAATTATATATCCAGTAGGGAGGTGCCTATGCAATATTTGTTTAATTAATACTCAACCAAAGAGATCGGTGTCTCCAGCAAGTGGGTTCTTACAAACATTGTAATAGCGGGTTGGTGCTCTACTAAGGATATTGGTGTCTCCAACAAGTGGGTGCTCGCAAACATTATAACAATGAGTTGGTGCTCTACTAAGGATATTGGTGTCTCCAGCTAGTGGGTGTTTGCAAATATAGTAACAGTGAGTTGGTTCCCTACTAAGGGGATTGGTATCTCCCAATTGGGTTTCCACATCATATTTCGAGTTCTATGGTTTTAGCATGTTTTTGTTTATTGTTATGAATTGATTTATGAATGAGTAATTGAACAGAAATTACATTATACTGATTCAGCCCCCTCTTAGTATAACCATAAATCCAACACCTCAAGATAGTAGTTCGATTTAAGGTGAAGACACCACATAATCTGAAGAAAGTAGTCTTCCTAGATATTCTCTCACACCTAGAAAGGTTTCTCCCAAAAGAGGACAGCGGGAGGAGAGGCTATTATATCTGAGATACCATCAAAATTTGGCTAGAAATCCTTCCTTTGACTAGAGAATGAAAAAATAAAAAAGAGAAATAAAAGAAGGTGAATAGATGACCATTAGAGGGTGACCCAATGATACTTATTTCCTTAAATGCGAGGGGGGAAGGTGAACAGATGACCATTAGAGGGTGACCCAATGATACTCATTTCCTTCTATGTGAGAGGGGTAGGGGGTGTCGAATCCGATAAGAAGCTAACCCTCAAAATTTTTTCCAAATATAAGCCAGACATAGTGCTGATTTAGGAAACTATGTGAAAAATCAAACGTTGTAACTATCTTCTCCTCAGGCATCAAAGAATGGAGTTTAGTTAAGTATATTCAGAGGGGACGATAGAAGGTATTGTAACTGGCAGGAAAGACTCCATGGAACTCATTAAATCAAGAGATATTGTTCCCTGGAGGTATCCAGAGTGAAATAGAATCTAAATAACTGGGGACAAAAAATCCATTATAAATTTGTATGGTCCCTACAGCAGTAGGAAAGTATTTTGGGAAAACTTTAGAATGTTGGGAATTGTCAGAAAGGATAGTGTTATTATAGGAGGTGATTTGAATTTGACAATGAAATGAGGGGAAATCAAGGGGGAGGATCTATACAGGGACCCCCAGAATTAGTTCAATCCTAGAGGAGCTTCAAAACTGGAAGGAAGGGGGTGTCAAAGCAGTTGCACAAAATTTTAGTAGAGATGATTTTGGAGAAGTCAAATAGATTGAAGTCATGGGTGGGGAAAGGAAGGGTTTCATACCATTTTCCAATATTATTGCAAATGGAGAAGGAAAATCAAAAGCCTCAGGGGTCCTTCAAACATGATCATACATGGCCAGTGGAAGAAGGGTTTAAGAAATTGGTCATTCAAAACTGAAAAAGATTTGAACCTAATATCAGTGAATCAGTAGTGTTTCAATTTGCAGAAAACTTGAAACAAATTAAAAAGAGTAGTGGTAGTATAGGAAAAGAAGAAATCCCAAAAAGAAAAAAAAGATCTGATAGAAACAAAGGACAAAATTAAACTCTCGTATGATAGAAAAAAAGAAGGAATGTTCACTGATAAAGAAAAGATAAATACGACAAGACTAGAAGAGGTAAAGAGGAAGTTCTTAGAACATGAAGAAGTTGAAAAAATACTAAAGAGTTGGGCTCTCTAGTTAGCAGAAGGGGATGAATAAAAAGAGAACTATACCAAACATAGAAAGAATATTAACACAATTTTGGAGATAAGGACAAGGGAAGGTTCAAAAGTCAGGACATTTAAGGAAATTGCAGAGGAAGGAGTAAAGTATGTCAGATCAATATTTCAGAAACAAACATGGAAAGAATATTAACCCAATTTTGGATATCAGGACCAAGGAAAGGTTCAAAAATTGGGAGATTTAAGGAAATTGCATAGGAAGGAGTAAATCATTTCAGATCAATATTTCAAGACAATCTTGTGCTTGTCCGAAAAGTTCATCCTATTCCAAGAGGAAACAAAATCCATCAGTGCCTTTCACACAGATCCTTAATCAATATTCATATGTATCCTTGTGTAGGTATGTGTAATCTATATAGTTATCTTTCTATATATATATAGGTGCATATAAATATAAGGACAATAGTATTCTATATGAAACATAGAAAAGGATGAAAATAAACATCAAATTGAAACTACTGAGAAAATTAAAAGCCTTCTGCTCACTACATCATTAACTTTTATTGATGCTTACTCTTGGATTGATAAATCCTTCCCACGCCATAGGATTTAAATTCATTGAATCCACTCCCGCGCCAATGCCTGAAGAAGATAGATTGAATAAAAAACTTATCTAAATTCAAACCTTCTATGATAATCTAGTGGTAGCTCTCAGACATCTACATAGCAATGTCATAAAACCCAGCATTGATTGCAGCTGAAACATCTACAACTACTTATAGGCCCAAAGAGAATTGTCTATTGACATTCCTGATAGGTACATTCTCTAGAGAGATGACATGGTACAAACATTGCAGTTGTCACACGAACACAGGTATTCAACGAAAAAATTATTTCACACATGAAGTGGTAGGATACAAACCTGGGAATCCAGCATAAAAAGCAGCCATCCCGCATTCATTGACACATTAAGAGCCACGTAAAAGAACAGTACCCACTACAATATCACTAAATTCAACTAGATTAAGTCCAGTCTTGTGAATCAATGGCTGCGGGATGCTAGAGAAGATTCAGAGACAAATCTGTTCACTCATGTTTTATTGACCATAATGGTTAGAGGGAAAATTTTCAAACTACATAAAACCAACATCAATCAAAGTATTGGCATAATAAATTATCTAGACCTTCAAAACAGGAGAAAGCAAGTCATCGTCAAGAGTATCCTTAAATCCCCCACGCTTAGCCTTGCATATAGGGGTACGATAAGCTCTGCAAAAGTAACAACCAGGTAGACAAATAAATAGGTGCTAATTAGCTAATAAACAAGAATTAAGACAGATTAGGTAAATAAAGCATATCAATAGCCTTGTTGAAAGATATTTCTTGAAGAATCACCAATCATGTTGAAAAAAAATGGAAACTTATGCAACAATGACAACATCATCACCAAATTTAGCAGCATTGTCTCCAGCAGCACATACTGAAGCCTAATAAAAAAAAATTATGGTGCTTGTTAATTTAATAACCTCACTAGAAGATCCATTTGTAAAATCCTAAAATCTGCCCAACATAGTCTCAGCTCTCAACTCTCTTGGAATGCAAAGCAAATTGTTTCAAAAACATTTTTTTAGTTATGGAAAAACCAAATTAACAACTGTGCAAAACAAAGGTACAATGAATCCAGTTAAAGGGATTCAATTAGGGGAAATCTGACACAAGCATCCATTAACTCCCATACAATAGAACCTCAAGCATTCCTAATCCATTAACACATTCAAACATAGAGCATCAAATTTCCCCTTTGAAAACAATATCAAATAGCACAACCATTGCACTAAAATCTATGATCAATAGTTTTTCAGCTAAAAGATCCACAAAATATGAATATTCGCAGCCCTTTCTTCTTCCCACACCCCCCACCCAACCCCAACTAGAATAAATTTAAAGAAGAAAACAGAAAGACAAAAAAACATATGTTATTTTTAGAGTAGAATTCACCTTATTTTTATGTCAAACAAATATCATGTGTATGGATTATATTAACTTTCATTTTAGTGTTACAATTCCCTTTAGGATTTGATACAATAGATAGCCATATGGGTTGGGGATGCCCTGTCTTCAGGGCACGCAAAGACTCTTGAGTTTTACCCTTCACTCTACTTCTTTCTGGCAATTTTGTTGAATTCTTTTGAGGATGTTATTTGGGCAGAATACCAACCATGGTTCATTGAACCAGACAAAGAGAAAATCATAACAATAAAACTAAAATATGATATATTTCCCAGATGATCATGGCCTCAAATGGTACCCATTGACCAAATAAACTTGAGAAGGAGCAGGAGGAAGGATTTCGTTCCATTTTGAATAAAAAAAACATCTTGCATGAAGTTGGGTTCTACTGTAATTCCCAAGACCTATTTGGAAAAACCCAAAGAGAAATAATCCTATAATTCAATTTAAAAAAAAAAAAATTATTCATATTTGGTTGCGAATACATTGGATTGCAACCTCGTCTCTCATAGAATTTATCCTTAAAACATGAAAATTGAAAGAGGTCAAGAGAAACTTACCACCAGATGCTTGGAAGCGTATCGTTAAAACATGAAAATTGAAAGAGACCAAGAGAGACTTACCACTAGATCCTTGGAAGCCTTAGGAAAATGAGCAGGCCTCAGATGGTCCAACAACACTTCTTGTCTGATTCACAACTTTTTCATCTCCATGTTCAACACACTAGATAGACAAAGATCCCCAAAACCTGAAACTACTCATCATCAACAATCACAAAAAAATTGAAAGATAGCTTTTATTTCTCAAACTCCTCTATTGCTTGGAATATCTATACATACTTCCTCACAAATTTCTATTCGTGGCACCAACGACATTTAAACAGATGTTTTTAGTTTATGCGTCACTCTGGCACAAGACAAGTGATTTTAGGTCATTCATAAAATAAATAAATAATAAAACAAGCTAAAATATTCAAACATAACACAGATAAAGCTCCAAGAAGCTAGGATATCCAAACCCATATCAAACATAATTATTATTGGCATCAGAATTCCATTCTAAAGAATAAAAGATTGCAGGGATTCCACTTGGGATTTGAAGGGCAACCATCCCCATCTTGTTGAAGATCTGTGCCATCCTCGATGTTGGGACTTATTCCGCTATCCCTATTCATCCTTGGCTCATGAAAACCCTATGCTACTACTCCCACAGTGCAATCTACCTCGAACCCCCTGAAAACCCCAACACTGCTAAAAATCCACACTTCTACCCCTGCGTGCTACTCCTCAAGCTCCTCAAGGCTCCTGTCATGCTCGCATAGCTCGTTCCATAGCCCGCTTCTACCCTGTTTGTAATAAAAAAAACCTTTTAATATTGCCAAATTATTGTATTAAATAAATTAAACCCTTAATACATCCCCAATATAATTTTTTGAGTTTTTTTTTAAATATTACCCCCAATATGAATGAACGTGCTGTTGTATTGGTTTGTCAGCGATGCCCCCATGGCTATGGAGTGCCTCTACCTGCGCTAGGTCCTCTTTGTAATTTTACATCTCTTGTTCTTTGTCTTCCAATTATTTGTTCAGGTAAGATACTGAATAAAAATTTTCTCTAGAAAAATATCCAATGGGAGATGTTGTATCTAGGGCTTCGTGTTTTGTGTCAGAGGAGTCCCTCTTCCAAGTTATTTTGTTAGGAACTAACCCCTTCTTGAATGTGCCTTCCCTCATTCTTTTAAAACCCTTCTTCACCATAACCTTATATTTCCTTCTCTAGAAATATTTTCCCATAGAGACCATTACATCCTCACCAAAATATTTCATCTCCTCTATAGTCGAGGTGGTTCCCTCATGAATAGTTACTAAATGTTTTGGCTGGGAAGTTTAAGGACTGGGTACTTCCACATTGAGGGGTATAATTTTGATAAGAGGTGTAGGAATAATAGGTGCAATGGATAAAGAAATGGAATTGGGGATAGGTGTAGAAGTTTCAGTGGAATAAATTATGGAGATGGAAGGAGTGTTGTTGGACACTTTTCCCCACTTGCGCGACCCGGGTTTTGCATAGCCCACTAATCCACAACTACCCAAGATATCGGCCCGATAAAGAAATCCCCATTGGAAACACCTGCGAAGCAGGAGCAGTCTCACATGAGATATCTCATAGATGGGTAACCGTTGGAACCATGTTTTCATGATTGTCGGGAAAATATAGTCCCTTGGCTCGTAGCCAAGGAGCTCAACGAAGGTAGAATGATGGTTGGATAGAGGATTTAGTTCTGAGTGACAGAGCACAACCATATTTCATCGCATGTGATCTAACTTTCCTTTCCACTTCGCAGCTGGTGCAACTCATGTGGCATAGCTGATTCGCGTCAGTCGGTTCTACGACTTAAGTTAGGATTCATAATAGGATTCATACAGAATGATATATATACAGTTTCATTTCAACAATGCATTCTATTCGTCCATTTACCAATTTGCATGAAACTAATAGAGACTAAAGCACATTTAACATTATACGAAAGAAACTAGTAATCAATCACATAAGCATTCACCAGATCAACCACTCATTCAGACACAAGAAATAACGTGGAAACCCATCTGGGAAAAACCGCTAAGGTGCTCTTAATTTGGAATGAGAAAGGATATAGCACCTTGCATTCTATGAGATGTATAATGATCTTGAGATATGTCTTTAATTTCAGACATATAGTTCTCATGCTCTCTGGTTAGCTCTTCTACTCTACTCCTAATCCTAGTGTTCTGTTCTCACGACAGTCAAATCCATGGCTCAACAGCCCCTCTAATGCTACCATGCTCTTCCTTAGTCTACTCCTCTTCTAATCGCTATGACATTACAACAAAAACGACATCCCCCTCCATGGATTACTACTGAATAGTAAACTACTACTGAAAACTGAACAGGGATCAACGAAAACCTTACAGACCAACCTTCTAACCATTGCATCCCTCCTATTTATACTGATTTACATGGCCATGCAAGGCCAACTGCATACTAGAATTCTATTAGCCATCACCATCAACCACCCCTATGGCTACAACTGTGGTGATCATGAATTGAAACGAGGCACTATCAGCCTGAATTACAAATATCTTCTCATACGTGCATAGCTGTAGACTTACGTCGTCTTATATCTATCGCTTTCCATAAATTTTCCCCTTGCATGCTGTAGACTTACGTCGTCTTTACGTGCATAGCTGTAGACTTATTTTGCATGTATCGCTTTCCATAAATTTTCCCCTTGCATGCTTTTGTGCTTGCCTTTTCTTTACCGCGCACCTCTCTGTTCTACCTTTGTGGTCCCTTTTCATCCTTCACAATCTTCATTTGCTTCTATCACACACGCGACGCATTTTCCTTGGTTGCACACATGAAATTCCTTCTTGTGCCACTTTGTTGGGCCAACAATCCCCCAACACTCACCTATGGCTCATCCCAAGCCACGAAGCAAGCGACATATGACGCGGCCCGACCTGCGTGAAATATTTTGCGAAATAGTTGTTTTTTTGTGCGTAGCTTCTACTGCCTTTAGCTTGAGCATCCTGCTCCTTGCTTTTATTTTTTTTTCAAGTTCCTTCAAGGAAACTTTTCCACATACTTGGTTGCATTGCATGGTTATCACACTGATATAGCTTGTTACTTGGCACCATTTAGAGAATGGGTAATTGAGGATTTAAATTCAGAGTTCACCTAAGCCGACAAGGTAAGCTTATGCACTTCTTATTGGGACCAATATCGCTGCGAACAGGAATTCTATATTTTCTCTGGGACTCTTTCATCATCTTATCATAGTCCATCTCCAATTTCACCAAGGGTGGTTAGTGTCCCATTCTGACACAGCAATCCAAGTGGCCTTGGATCTTTCGCCATGATCATGCTCCTGGGGTTTGACGTGTGGTTGTTGTGGGTTGTTGCGGCTTGATATTTTGTTGCTCCTGCTCGAGTTCATCTCTTCTGTAGGTTGCTATTCACCACCCTTTTTTCCATAGATATGAACTTTGAAGACTTGTCCATATTGAAAACCAGACAATTATTGCTATCCAGGGTGGTGGAGGTGAGTGATTTGCCAAACTTTGAGAAATTTCACCTAAGCAGCATAGAGTACAAGCGGAAATTTTCCCATTGGCCCTCCAATAGTATGTTACAAGCTGGATAATCCACTTAGATGGGTGGAAGATGCGGCCGCCTTCCAAGTCTGCAGACTTTGTGAAAGATGGCAGGGACTCTGGTTCGGACCTCGCAGAGTTTGTCAAAATGGTCCAGATCTATGGTCCCTACTAGAGTCTGCTCTGGTGCCACCGACAAGACCGCTAGTCTTCTAATCTACTAATATCCAAGGATGACTTCGTTGCAGGCTTGTCACTGGGTCGAAGCAACTGTGAGACTATCACCATCTTCCTTCTTGCTATCTCTGGATACGCCCGACACACTGAAAGATGCAGCAACAACTTTATCCCTCAAGGATGCTTGTCAAAGACACTCCCCAACTCATTTGTAACTGCATCTATTAGTTGAGTAGCACAACTTAGTGATGTATGTTTGGTACAAGGGAATCCTGATCTTATAGGAAGAGCATCAGTTTATCTTTTGTGTAGGCTTATCTAGTGGAATTATTAGGACAAGACCCTCATCTTCTGTATTGAATTTCCTTCTTAGATATGCTATGATTATCGGCGTTGCCACTTTTGGGTATTAATAGTCATGATATCATGTGGGTGAGTTGGGTGGCCATTGTGACAGAGTTCCCCACACTTAATCCGCTTGCAGTGCTATCTTGCTTCAAGCGCCAAATATCTGTTGAATCTTGATGCAATTAATGGTCTGACAGTACTTTCCAGCTGCCTTGGACTTGCCATCATTTGATTCATAACCGGTTTGGAGGAAAATTTAATGCACATCATCATGTCCCCACAACTTCTGCTTCTAGTTCCGTATCCTTTTTACGTGCACGCGGCGCTACGGTTGCCTCCAAATTTCAAAAATTTCAAAATTTAAAAAAAAAATTTTGTTTTGTTTTTCCTAGATGAGTGCCTTGGTCGTATTTGTGTCCATTATTTTGAACCTGTTGGTTCTGGGTCTAGTTGCATAGTATCATAGACCTTTCCTTGGAATTCCTACACCATTACTTCTATCGTAGCAACTTTTGCCGCAACCTCCTTTGCTTGTGCGTCCAATTCCTCCACCCAGTCGGACTGTACATGTTCCAACAAGTATTTCTCTATCAATTTCAATATGCTTTGAAGCTTCTGCTACATCGCCTGAATATGTTCTATGAGATGCTCTACTTCCAACTGGAATCCCTCAAGCTTGGCTTCCCTAGCTTTCTCTTGCGCACAAAGGGTCTGGACTTCCTGGTGGAGAATTTTGATCTTTGCATTCTTAATGACCTTTTGTTGGAGGGGCATCTTCCACATTTCCACCTTCGCAGTAGTGATGTGCTCATCTGTCTCTCATATACGTTGCCTCATTTTATCAGTTGCGACATCCTCTAGCAATGTTTCCCAAATGGTCACAACATTGTCTATGACCTTTGCTTAGAGTGCTTATCCATTTTTTATTTTGCCAGCAGATTCAGACACTGTTGTTCTTCTTTTTTCCAGCACCTCCGAGGGTGTGCTTGGTATCTTCCAAGCTTACAGATCTTCTACTTGGCACTGAAGATCTTGCGCAATATTCACAATCCTAGAAAATTTAGCTAGGGAGACTTCATCATCTTTCCCATTCTTTGGTGGGAATCCTGCAATGGCATTCTTAATATAATCCACCAACATGACACAACTTTTCTCCTGGGATAATATTTCCTGCTCCCTCTTAGCCAAGAGGCTAGTGCACTGCTGCAATTCCTGATCTTTTCCTTCCAATAGGTCCTTGCGCAGTTTGGCCTTCTTTTTATACTTTGCTTCTTGATAAGCAATGACATTTTTTCTTAGCCAAAGTTATATTGCGGCTGCCTTCTTGATGCTATAGATATCCTCCAAGAGAAACCTGGAGAAGTCTATCTCAATGTTGTTATCACTAGCACCTGCACTTGTCTCTTCATTCACTTCAAGTTCTTGCTTATGAATGATAAATTTGATCGGTGGTACTAACATCACTGTCACTAGTGGCATGTTGGGATCAATACCATATTTTTTGACCTCCACAGTGGCCTTGATATTGTTGACATCCACTGTCAACTTATTGACGTGGTCTTGGACTTGGCTAGCGATGCTCACTTCCTGAGCTCTTACATCACTAAGGTTAACTTGCACAAATTTCTTAACAACATTGGCAAGTTCCTGTAACTCATCCTCAGTTAATATAGTTGTGTTTTCCATTTTATCAGCTTTTTGTTTCTTTCAAGATGAGTGGCCTTCCTCGGGTTGCACACAGTTCTGCGTCTGATCTCCACTAGTTGGCTGCTCTGAAGGATGCTGGGCCAAGTCCTCCATATCATCACCATCCTCCATGTTTTCTTGCAACGAATCCTCTTGGGAATTGTCTCCTTCATGGTCTTCACCATTAACTTGATGATTTGGCAGTTCTTCTACATTTTGTTCTTTAGGTAGTGGCTCTACGAGTGGGTCACACCATTCCTCAGGCCACAGCTTGACAATTGCATCTACATTGTTGTCGGTAACTATAAATATTTCCTGATGTATCTACCAAAGTGGATATTTTGTAGGCAGTAGATTTATATTATGTACATATGCTTCAAACTTGCAGCGTAACTGTGCATAGTTGTGGCATATATCCTGTGAGTTTGTCGAACAACTTGTCGTAGCGCGTTTACATGCATGAAGAATACAATATTATTATCCTCTTGGTGGTTGTTGTCTACCCTATCTTCCCATATATTTTGATATCTTCCCCCCAAGCAGGATATTGGGACATCCATGTGTACATAATCCGAAGGGTTAGCCCAGACAGTGAAGGAAATTAAAATTAGTAACCAAGAATAGTAGAATAGTAGAATTTGTGACATTTCTTGTGTTGAGCCAGCATCGCATCTTCGATCAGTGCATTTAGCAAGTACCATGACCAGTTGAATTTTTTTCCTCGTGCACATAAATCTGCAATTTCTACTACCGCTGTCGAACACCGTGTTGGTATCATCTTATGAAATTTTTTACAGGACAAGATTTTTGCAGCAACACAGAAACTTTTGTCATGTATGGGCCCAAGCAAGTAGCCCCATCCTACTCGCTGAAGGTTTTTGTTTTGCTTTATGGGTTTATTATTGTGCTTAGCTAGGTAAGGTAGAGGATATTTTCCTTCGATTGGGAGTCATGTTATCCTTGCTATTAATTCAACATTAACCAGATATGGTTGGTCTAGCCATAAGTATCCTCTATGGAAGCGGACCAGTAACTTCCTTACATATGTATTGACCTATATTCTACGGCCAAAGTGAGGTATGAAGAGCGAGTTGGTTAGTCCTGCAGTTTCCAGTCACTTGGCCCACTTCTACGGCTTGAGTACCTTGACAGCCCATGTAGCGGCCTGGGTTATATCCATGCAGTATTTTATCTGCAACCCCTCTTGTTGTCAAGTGTTGTATCCTTGCAACTTCAATACAGCCAACTTGGGGAGGATATCGTGCAACAAGGTCATGCTAATAGGGATTTGTGGTGCTATCAAAGTGGTCACCGCCTTTTTCGAAAGATCTTCTTTCACTGCACCAGGTTTTCTTGGCCGAATGTAGGATGGGAAGTTCGGGTCCGCTCGCTCTACCTCTGGCTCTGTCTACGATAGCCAGGATTCCTCTCCACCATCATTTCCTTTCTCAGCAGCATGTGCCTTTCCTCGTTCATCTTGAGTGGCTAGAACCTTATGTTTCCTTTGTCTTAACAGTCGTCGTGCACATGGATTTCCTGGACTAACTGGTATTCCCTGGACTAGGTTCGGCACAAGATGAAAACTAGGGGTTGGAATTGTTTGTGGCTTCCTTGTTCTTTCCATTGCATCGATCTCTGGTTCTTATTGTAGTTGCGGGCCTTCGACTAACTGGGTTTCTACTTCCTCATCAATGAGGCAACCAAAGATGACAGTGGCATCTGATGCCTCACTCTCGCTAGGAAATATAATTACCATGGGATTGAGCGGAATGGATGACAGGTGACAGGATGTAGTTCTGTAATGGCTTGGCTCATGTGCTCATAGTGCGTAAAAGAAAACTGCTTGATGGGGAATCCAAATATTTACATACTGAACAGTGTCTTTCAATCATCATTTGACAAGAGAGTTAGGTCTAATCAATCTCTCGGGTTGCCTTTTCTAATGCTTTCTCTATTAATTTTTGCAGCTGGCCTTTCAGGTTGTACTTGTCAAACTAGTTATAGAAATTAGTGCTAGGACAGTTGATGCAATCTAAAAGTATTCCACCCTGCTCCTCGTACCGTGTTTATTTAATGCCACGTAGGTTCCCCAATCGTACGATTCTTTGGCAAGGATCCACTGGTTAATGCTAGACAACCTGTCATTCCTGCTTTTTGCATCCTTTGGCCGCTTCATGGCTTGCCCCTTTCCCACTTTAGGTCACCCCCTTGGGTTTATACGATGATACAACTATTGGGCGGTTTATTGTTTGTACTTTCTGTTGGTTCTGTTGCAATCCTGCAACTAGAATAGTTTACATCTTTAGGCCATTTTTTTTACGCATGTCAAAGTAAGGTTTCAGGCAATTGTCATTCACCAAACTCGCAACGTGAGTACCATATATTTTTCTGGGGTTGTGCTGTGCCCATATCCATAGTTTGTGGGATGGTATATGGCCTTAGCCAGGTTGATTTTAGTTTGTGTGGTTGCTTGCATACTCTGCTGTCATATTGTAGGATAAGTCTTCCTTTTGTGGATGGATTCACCCTGATATATTGATAATGTCATGGCAGCAGCTTTTGTGGAGTTGGCTTAGTCTATAATCGCAATGGTATCTTCATGCTCTCTAAGTCTTCCACCATTCCCCTTTTTTATGTGTTGTTGAGAGGGAAGAGGTTCGGGTATTCCTATAGGAGATCTGCGATTTGTACAACCATTTCATCCTGCGAGCACTTTTGTATTACTCTGTGATATTTACTTATTTCAACTATTTTTGGCCCACTGAAGTTAATCGGATTATTCTGTGTGTCCCTTGGTACATTGTCTTTCTGAGTAGCTACGCTGTGTTGGTGAGCATTAGCGTCGTTGATATTCTCGACTATACCTCATTTTTCTTTCTAGACGGTATCATGAATTGTAGGGTGTTTGTCATCACTTAGAACTGTATGCCCAACCTATCGGGTTCCTTGTTGCATCTGCTCAGATTTATCGCAGGTCTTGGGCGCCACATCCAAAGTGTATATGAAAATCTCATAGGTGGGTAACTCCCTTGACTCAGTCTCCACCCGTCACACAACCTTGTAACTCTTTCACACCTTCTCATGGAGACTTGATGTAATTTATTTTTCCAATTCTCTAAAGCCTCCCCTAAATCAGATGTACATGAACTCACACACTTACAACTTAGGTTCCCATATGTCATCAGACTGATATGATCTTCATGCATAGCTGTGAAATTTTAGATTTGATCAAGATAATCGGCCTGTCCCTCATTATAAACAGGCTCAATATATATTTGCCCCTCAAATGGGTCAATGGGTGAGACTACTCTCATTTCCTCATCTTCAAAGGAGAGGATCCTTTTTTTGAAATTTATGATTGTTTGATTGTCTATAGCCCAATCTATCCCTAGCAGTGTGGGGTAAGGATTTGTATCATCCACAATGTTGATGACCTCAAAGTCTGCATATGTGCGCAATCCTTCAACATTGAAAATGACATTGCTTAGTTGACCAATGGGTAGTACCTTCACTTGATTGGCGAGACATAGATGGATAGGAGACCTGTCTAAGCACAACTTTCCCATGCTTTCCCAAGTTTGGTGCATTAGGATATTGACATTTGATCCCAAGTCTAAGATGATATAGTCCATGTCATAATAACCTATCTACGCATTCATTCTCAATTCGTGGCCAGTCTTACATTTCCGTGGCTCCTGTTTAACCTTCTTCTCAATTTGTAGCTCTATAAGGATCTCATCTATTATTCCTTGTAGCTCTGCAATAGCATCTTTATCTTTGATTAGCATCAAAAACCTTGATAGAAGAGGTCTCATCTTACTAACCTCAGATGAATCCTTCTTCTGTAATAGGTGTTGGAACCGTTGAGGCATGTCCTTGGTTTTTGTTGAAGTTGATGGTATGTCATGGCTTATGAAGTCTAATTTCACATCCTATAAGATTTCTTTTTGTTTCTGGCTAGTTGGTGATTCCTTTTTCTATGTTGCTGGCCTCACTTGTGGTTGTGGTTGTTCTTGCGGGTTATCTTGTTCTACTCTAGTTGCCACACCTCCTCTAGTTATGATAGCAATGTTGAGGTCTTGCGGTTCAGCCACGACATTCTGAACATTTGCATTTGCATTCAGGTTTGGGTTTGGTGGCAGGTTGGGTGCGGAAACGGTCCTTGCTTGCCACTTTGCGATCAGCTGAGGACATTGTTCAACATTATGGTCTTGTCCCTTACAATATGAGCATGTTCTTGCAGGATCTAAACAATCTATAGCAAAGTGACCTAGTTGTCCACAGTTATAGCATGTAACTGGACCTCTCCCCCTACTGAATCCTCCTCCTCCACCTCATCCTCTAAATTTTCACCACCCCTTCCCTGAGGGTGCAGTTGCTATGGTGGATACTAGTTTTGCTGGTAGTTTATTGGTAGGGGTTTTGTTGCACATATGGCTGCGGAAGCGCATATGGCTATTAGTACTGACCAGTTGGGAACTACACAGGTTGATATGAGGCTTGCATCTATTCAACCTGAGGAAAACCCTCATTTTTCATTAAGTACATATCAATTGTTTTTTCTTTCAAGAGCTGGTATGCTCTACAGTCTTTTTCCTCATGTCCTACCGATTTACAAAAATTATAGAATAATTTTGCAGCTGCACTTACAATTTTTTTCAAATACACACATCCTTCATTGCAGTGGCCTCTTGACTAGCATATATGACACCATGGTATCCCTTGGCCATTTAATGGGTTAGGTGCACTAGAAGCGACATAATTCATGAAGTTCAAACAATTATGCTTGGTGTGTCCCTTCGTTCTACATTTTGTGAAACACAAGTCCTCTTGTGCTTATTTTCCCTTCTTGATATCTTAAAGTTGTATTGTGAGGTTGGCTAGTTGTGACTAAATATGTACCATTCCTGCAGCGATATCACCAATAGTGCGAGGCCTCTAGCTTCATCGCCAGCTCCAGTGCTTCTGTCTGTGACTCAATCTTTTGTTGCATCAGCAGCCCGTGGATGTGTGGTAGCAAAGAAGCAATAAACCACTCCTTATGTTGTACATTGGACATTTGGAAGCTTACTTTGGCCATCAGCGTCTTGAATCATTGATCAAAATCCCACACAATTTCTGCTAGAGCCTATTTAATCTCCTTAATACCAGTAATACATTGTGACTTCAATTTGGGTTTCCTAAACTCAGAGATCATTGCAGGTTGGATTTCTTCAAGGGTATTCTATGGTGTTTCTGCTGGTGCGGCACAAAATTTCATGAACTAGTCCTGGGCACAACCCCTTAATATTGTGATCATCTGCACTTTCTTGACATCAATGCCATGGACTAAACATACCATCCACACAGCTTCACATAGGAGCCAATGTTGTTCGGGGTCTTCCATTCCATTTCCATTAAATGTAGGTAGTCAAACGTCTGTCGCAACCATTGGGTTGGTGTTCAGGATTTCTGGGACAGGGTTCAACTAAGTTGCACCTTCTTTCCCACTAGTTCCAGGGCTAGTGCTATCCATATTAGAGGTCCTTTCAGGGGATGAGACTCTAGATCTCATATCAAGCGATATTGCTGGTGTTATATAATTGTGCTCTGACCCCAAGCTCTTGTCATAGCTCTCTGAATCTTCAGGTCCTTCTAATATTGAGCTATAGTCCTCCTCTTCATTGCAAGACCCTTCATCTTCACACGACCGAAGTTCGTGTTCACTTCCCTCGAACAAACTAGGATTCCATCGGCCCCTTTTGGTTTTCCTTCTCTTTCCTGATCTGAATCTTCTCCCACTTCTTAGGATTCCAACCTTGAGTTCAGGTTCTGTTCCTCATGGGAACATATCCACGCACTCTTCTCCATGTTCTTACTTGTTTGTTAGTGACATATCCCCCTCCTAGACACATGGCTCAACTATCCAAGTGAAAAATACCCTTCTCATAAGCATGTAATTTTATCCATTTACTTATACTCAATAAGTATCTCCTTCGTGGTCCTTGGAATAAATTTATTTCAGCTTCACTATATGAAGTTACAGTATCTACTACAAACTCAGTAATATACCCTTGCAATATACCATCAACCTAGAAATCAGCAGCTCTAGAGACAGAATTACTTACATTGGTTACCTCCTGAACCAGTTGGTCGCTCCACTCACTAATATCCCTTGTCTGGAAGTTGGTCCATCTAGATACCAATCCTACTAGCCATTCATGTATTAGTATGGGGAACTTAGCAAAGAATATCTCCTGAATATCAGAGTATATATATTCATCTAACCATATTTTTGTGCTTAACCGTGTTCCTACGCTCTCTTCTTGAGCAAACACCAGCATTTTAGTGTCCAGCCAGTCTTCTATCTCCTCCTTCGTTGGGTGCCACAACATCTCCCCGATTTAATCAATAAGGTCCCAACAATGGAACCATTTGTTGGCCACTTTTCCCCACTCATGCAACCCAAGTTCTACATAGCCCGCTGATCCACAACTACCCAAGATACCGACCTGATAGAGAAAGCCCCATCAGAAACACCTGCAAAGCAGGTGCAGTCTCAACCGAGATATATCATAGATGGGTAATTGCTGAAACCATGTTTTTTTTATTTTCAAGAAAGTATATTCCCTTGGATCGTAGCCATGAAAATCAATGAAGGAAGCAGGATGGCTAGATGGAGGAGTCAGTTCTGCATGACTGAGCACAACCATATGTCATCGTGCGTGATATGACTTTCCTTTCCACTTCGCAACTGGCACAACTCATGTGGCGTAGCTAATTCACGTCAATCGGTTCTACGACTTAAGTCGGGATTCATAACAAGATTCATACATAATTATATATATATATATACAGTTTCAATTCAACAATGCATTATGTTCATCCATTTACCAATTTGCAAGAAACTAACGTAGACTAAAGCACATTTAACATTATACAGAAGCAACTAGTAATCAATCACATAAGCATTCACCACATCAACCATTCATTCAGACATAAGAAATAATGTGGAAACCCATATGGGAAAAACCACCAAGGTGCTCTTCATCTGGCATGAGAAAGGATACAGAACTTTGCAGTCTGCGAGATGCAAACTGATCTTGAGATATGTCTTTAAGTTCATACTTATAGTTCTCATGTTCTCTAGTTAGCTCTTCTACTCTACTCCTACTCCTAGCGGTCTTCTCTCATGACAATCAAATCCGCATCTCAACATCCCCTATAATGCTGCCATACTCTTCCTTAGTCTACTCCTCTTCTAATCGCTATGACATTACAACAAAACTGGCATCCCCCTCCATGGATTACCACTGAATAGAAAAATACTACTAAAAACTGAACAGGGATCAATGAAAACCTCACAGACCAACCTTCTAACCATTGCATCCATCCTATTTATAATAATTTACATGGCCATGCAGGGCCAATTGCATACCGACAATCTCTTAGCCGTCACCATCAGCCACCCCTCTGGCTACAACTATGGTGATCATGACTTGACATGAGGCACTATCGGCCTGAATTACAAATATCTTCTCATATGTGCATAGCCACAGGATTACGATGTCCTATATGGCCATGATCTGGATTTTGCATTTGCTACTTTCTGGCTATTTTTCCCTTGCATGCTTCAGCGCTTACCTTTCCTTTTCTGCGCACCTCTCTGTTCTGCCTTCGCGGGCCCTTTCCATCCTTCATGATCTTCCTTTGGTTTTATCACGCATGTTGAGCCTCATTTTGTTATCTTTTTGAAAAATAACATATTTAAATGCATATTTTACTATCTTTCGTGTATTTTATGTCATGCATATCGTTATTTAGCATGACGTAAGAATGAATTTGATGTTTATGTAACTCTGGTTATTAACATTACTTTTACAACTGTATTGATTTAAGTTTCTATTATTTAAAGCATATTTAATATATCTATTAATTTATGTATTTGATTGCAGATTTACAGTTTTTTTAGGAAAGCTTATAATAGACATATTAGTTTTCAGCTCGTTAAACAGACAAGCATTTATCCAGCCATGCACAACCATCAACCAGTTTGTTGTCCAGTTCTATGTCCAACACATCTTTACTAGCACATTGAAGAAGGAACTTGCATGCTACATTCACGCTGTTGTGGCCCAACATCATGCTTCCACTTCCTGACACTACCTCCTATCCACGTGTTTGATGTTTGATGAATCCCCCAGCTTAAGGATCGCCATTGCATTGATTTTATTCACCTTGTCATCCAGCCCATTGCATGAAATTCACTGGTGGTTTGCCATGTTTTCCCTAGATTAATGCTCAGTGTATCCATCTCACAATGTAGCTAGTTATTCAGCCTCTCATCCATATTTCCCATCAGCCTGCGTGCTGTAAAACATAAAACAACCTACAAATAAATTGTTATCCATGTGTCTGGGTAATAAATCCTTTTTCTGGATAGTGCACTAGCTTGCAATCTCCTTCACTCACCACCACCCTGCTTGTTGTGATAAGGAAGGAGTTCATGCGCCACATCTGAAGTCTTTTCACGCTGATGAAAGACTTGTGTTCTGGAAGACCCATCATGTACACTTCCTATTCCCAACACCACTCCACCAGCCATGTAGAAGGAGGAGTAGATACACCACCACGACACCTTACTCATGCTGAAGATTCCACGATCACGATAGGGGAGGAACCAGACTATGTGCTATCCTGTAACTTAGTTAATGTTCATTATAATCAGATAAATTTAGAGAGCAGTCGACCACTAAAGGGTTGACTTGCTCAAACTCTCATAAACAGTATATAAACGCCTTCATTGGAGAGCTAGACAGTAGACAGTTCCAGTTTTATGCACATAATTTGTCCCTAGGCACACTGTAATTTTGTCCCATATTCTGAATAAAAGTATGTACATTCTATTGTTCGTGGTTTTGTTTGCGTAGGCATTAAAAAGGAATCCCTTGATTGCTGAGAGGGACTCTCAACAACCAGTGGCTTCCATGTTCGTACGTGTTTTTGTTATTTTCTCTTTCACAGATAAGTAGTTTTGTTTTAATTTGTTCATGTGATTATGTTACTATAATTGTCCATTTATTTACTTTCTGTGACATATGTTTGCTATAGTTAATGTAACTATGCTTTAATGTAGTCTTTTCCCATAGAATTAGAGTGACCGGTCACGTACAGTTTGTTTTCAGTTTTCCTTTCAGTCTTCTCTTTCAGTTAAATGCTTAATGTTATATTTATAGATAGATAAAATTTAGTTGGTCTTAGGTCTGATTTGTAGTTACAATTAGTTTTGTTAATTTTTTTTTAAATATACATTAATTCAGCAATGTTTCAGTTTGTTTTATTTTATAATAGAAACAATCTCTTCATACCCATAGATTAGTAATCCCTTTTAATTATTTTAATTATTAATTAGGTTTAAATCCTGTCCTTTATGCATCTTCTTTTCATATGCACAAAATCAGCTGATAATTAAATCATTTAGGTCTGTTTTTATTATTCTCTGTATACAGCCTCTCATTCAGACTGTGTTTGGACTGCCATTCGGACCTTCCTTCCAGAATGTCATTCAGCCTTCCATACGACCTTTAGTGTTCTTAGTTTATTTTTTTAACCTGTTTTAAGTTTTATTTCTTTGGCTTTTTGAATTCTGTTATGTTTTGGTAATTAGGTAATAGTTACATCAGCCTCTAGGACCTTAGGTTAGATTATTTTAAATTACTTATTAAAATCCCTTTTTGTATTTCTTTTCAACCAAAGCATGTTTTTGAATTATGATTTGGTTTGCTTCTTTTGTACTTGATTTTCTCATTTATCATCGTTGTAATATCTGATAATTGTATCTCTAGTTTAGTTTAATTCACCATTGTTTATATTGAATTTAGGGTTAGACATGTTAATTTCTGGAAAGTACAAAGTACACGAATACTTTGTAGATTGATACTACCATAGGATTTTTTCCTTTAATTGCATGTTTACTAAAAAATGCTTATAGGCTAAAGAATTAGAGAAGTCTTCTTAATTAAGTTTTCTTTATTAGTTTTTCTATTTGCTTATTTACTTATTTTTCCTACTTATTCATAAATTAGACCTTTCTTAGTTTCTAAAGTTGTTTCTGAAAGTTTTCCCATTCTTAGATTAAGAAGAAGAAGAGTTAATTAATGAGTAGTCTCATATTATCCTTGTATGATGTTTTGCTTTAATCACATTAATAATTAAATTTTTAGGAGTTTGACTCGGTTTTTCATTTTGAAAGATATTTTAATATTTTGTTTATTAAAGTATTCTACAACGCCCTAGGAACCCCTCTACTTTCGCATATATTTCGTAGCAACTCTAAGCCTACCAACCCGGGTCGATAATTAAATATTAGGTTAATTTATGATAGTATAACACACCCAACATTTTGGCGCCATTGCTGAGGAGTTGTTATGTAAGGTAGAAAAAAATAGAATTTTCTTATGAATTTTAGTGATAGGTTGGTGGTGGGGGAGCGGTAAGACGAGAGGTAAGAACTTGTGCATCTATTATAACAGGCATCCACAAACCCAACAATAGCAGTAGTCTAGGTTTTCCTTTAGTTTAGTTTTTCATGAACAAAGTCTAGATAGATAAGGATAGATAAGTTGCATGTATGTTATACAGCAAGGGGGGGGGAACGGTAAGATGCAAAGATGACTTCACTATGGAATTTCCATAGTGTGACAGCCTGACACATCCACTTTAGTGGGTCGCCCCAAAGCCTTGTTGTTCCTTTTTCGCACAAGTGTGTTTACTTTATGCAAAGTTTGATTTATTTCCCTTAAGCGTACTTTTGTTTTTGATGTATGTGTTCCTTTAGGTAATTTACTTTTGTACAATTTAATCGTATGTGAGTGTAGGACTTATTTTACAATTACATCACTTAGTGGTGTTGTAAGTGCCACCCATCCTGCTAACAAATTAACAGGAAAATTTGAAAGGGGAGCTTTAAGATAACACATGAAAAACTATTTATATTGTGGGAAGATATGGTAGGAGAGAAGGATAAAGAATTTGTTGCCTTTGAATTCCCTATTAGAGATACAGGAGGAGTGGCACAAATACAATACGTTCCCCCATCCATTTTTCCAAATTTTCACGAACTAGAGAATGAATACCTCAATGAATTTTTATTTCAATTGGAAATACTTTGTAGAGCATAGAATGTTCAAAATCTGAATTTTTTTCCTCTTACTTTGAAAGGAGCAGCCCTCTAATGGTTCATGAGCCTAGGTGGGAATTGCATTCAAACTTGGGAAGACATGAAACGTATGTTCTTGAAAAGATACCAAGATTATTGCAGGGTCAATGAGGACATCTTTGAAATAACACAGGTTGAAGAAGAAAATTTGGAAAATTATGTCAAACACTTTCAATACAACCTTCAAAGATCAAAATTAAGACAGTTGGGGAAAGATACCTTAAAAAAACTTTTACTCAAAGGCATAAAAAATGAATATCTAGAAATTTTAACTCTGATGGGAACAGGTCATGTATTTTAGTTATCATATGATAATGTTTGTGAATTATGTAGAAGGTATTCAAGAGGAAAATTCAAGATTAGTGAAAATATACCCTCTTCTCAGCCTCATCTCAACCCCTATCAACCTTGTTCACAAATCCTTTCTATCCCATCTGATGATCATAGGGATACTATCTCGTATGATGAAACACTTCCTATTCTACAAGATTTTCAACAATATCCCATTTTCCAGGAAGGATCAACCACACAAGCTAGTCAATTACACCTGCCACAATTACCTTCTCATAAATCTCATCTATTCCCTACACACACTCCTGTTCAATCCAGTCCACATTCTAACAACAATAAAGCAGTACAATATGCTTATAGTGTTGAATTGCAACATTTATCCGTCTTACCTACCTCACTAACATTATTGTAAGAAATTCATACAAGATTTGGAGAGGTTATAGATCAAGGGATTGTAAAGACTACGAAAGAAAGTGAAGTTTCTACTTGCCCTTTTCCACAAGAAGACTAGATCAACCTGGAATGCCTCTCATTCTATGAGGGAGGGACATTAGAACCTGAATATTCCCCGTCACCAAACTTAGATTCTTTATACATCCTAGAGTTCAATGAAAGATCTCGTGGCATAACAATTGAAGAAGAAAACATAGAATACATAAGTCACATTGAAATATGGTTCCAAGAGGGAACCAAGACACGGTACCATCCTCTTCTTCAATGTTTATTGCTGCTAAATCAAACAACTCGGTTGATTCTTCATATCCCGGTAATTATTGTAATATTTTTCTAATATGTGGATAAAGGTATATTTCTATTTTTTCTTCAAACATTGTTACGTTGGAAGAATTCATATACTTGAATTTTTTTCTTTCTTTGTAGTAGAATAGGATATTATGTAAATATATATATATATATATTTTTATTAAATAAATAAGATTTACTACATGTGACTCTTTTTCTTTCCATAATGTTATATATGTTTTTATAAATAAATATGAATCATCTAACAAGTGGTTTTGCAGTCTGATTATAAGAATTTTATCTATAAGCAGCTCATGGAGTATTATCTGAAAGACAATTTATGATCGTAAGATATCTTAAATCTTTCTTAAAAATTGCAGATTATAGTGATAATTAAAAACAATTATGTGTACATCATTCTTAACTGTTCCTTTTATGATTTAGATATTTTTTATATTTTGATTCAGACATGCATCTTTCTAATTTTCTATTTTAAACAGTTGCATGATAACACTTACTCTCATTATTATCTTTTTTGAATCTCACCTTATACCCATGGATTACTAGTTTATCCTATACTTGTTATCAAAACTTGTCTCTTAAAATATATTTGTGTGATAACTCGATAGTAGGTGGAATTTCTTCCTTTGGGGAACATTATTTATCTTTCACGAAGAAGAAGGATTGTAAGTTCAAAGAACAAATTTAAGTTATTCTCTTTTGACATGATTTATGATTAAGGCCAGTATGAAAAGTATTTGTAAGTTTATTTTTGCAAAATTGAATTATGTGTTTTAGCAGGGCTTACCATGCTCTAGTACCAATTGGCTTCCATATACTTAATATCATTATACAAGGCAAACCCGTCGGGGTACTTATCAGGCCTGTTGGCAGTGGGTCAATGCTAAGTAAGAACTTAAACCAAGGAAGCTCGATAAATGCAAGTAAACTCATCGGGGTACTGAACAGGCTACTAGAAGTGGGGCTATGCTTGCATGGTACCAAGATAAACCCGTCGGGGTACTGAATAGGCCTGCTAAAAGCAAGGAAATATTGGGTAAAAGAGATCTAGTTAATGCACTACTATGCACATGATTCAGAGAATAATGATAAATATGAAGAAAAATTTTCAAATTTTATTTTAAGGCCGATTGTTTTTAATGTCATTTGAGAATCGCTGTAAGTTGGGATTGGACCTAGCTATCTACTTCAAAAAATACCAAGGATGTCATTATCCTAGAAATGGAACCCATACCTATAAAATCTTGCACGCTCCGAGGTAAACTCAAAATATCTTATGATGACAATATATCTTTAAAATAAGGCACGGATGACTAGCTTTTCCTATGTCATGCTTTCATTTATCTTATCACCATTTAAGTGGTCTTTCTAAGCATTGTTATATTTTTCATGAATATACATATCTGAATCATTTCCATTTACTAGTTAGTTTTTCTTTTTACAAAATAATAAAACAGCATGATAGCACTCTTTTTATATGGATCAATTGAATATTCTTTCTCATGGCTTGAGGACACGCAATACCTTTGGTTTATGGGGGAGGATTAGGAAAAATTAGACTATTTTTAAAAAAATAGACTGTTTTTATTTTCATTATTTATGACAGATCTATTTTCTCTGACAAAATGATAAGTGTTTTTCAGGATAAATTAGCAATGGAACTTGGTTATAACATGAAGTATATTTTTACAAAATATCAATATGGCAGACTATATGAAGGATCGAAGGATAATCCAAATGAAATACCACATGACAATCTAAACTTAGTGATATTATAGCACTTATGACTAAAATTTGCTAACCTAATTCTGTTTTTGGCAAATAGTTTTTACCTCCACGAGAATACTTTGACCTTACTTTTTGTTAGTTATCATTTCACTGTTAGTAACCCTATCCTTTTACTCAATCATGTATGTAAACTATCAAATGATTAATTTTATACCTTTTGTGTCATGTGTTCAACTTGTCCAAAGTTTTACTTTGGACATGGTTGAACTAATTATAAACTTTATGAACTCACTCATTCATGCATATGCCTGACAATATGATCTCTTATCTTTTTCTTTGCTCAGTGGGACCTTGCATTTCTCCGGTTTGGGGGAATGTTCAGCCTCATTTTGTTATCTTTTTTGGAATTAAAATAACAAATTTAAATGCATATTTTACTATCTTTCATCTATTTTATGTCATGCAGATTGTTATTTAGCATGATGTAAGAACGAATTTGATTTTTACACAACTCTGATTATTAACATTATTTTTACAATTGTATTAACTTAAATTTCTATTATTTAAATCATTTTTAATATATCGATTAATTTATGTATGTGTTTGCAGATTTACAGTTTTTTTGGGCAAGCTTATAATAGACATATTAGTTTTCAGTTCATTAAATAGACAAGCATTCAGCCAGCCATGCGCAACCATCATCCAGCTCGCTATCCATTTCTTTGTCCAACACATCTTTATGAGCACATTGAAGAAGGAAACTGCATGCTACGTTCACGCTGTTGTGGCCCAACATCATGTTGCCACTACCTGACACCACCTCCTATCCACATGTTTGATGTTTGATGAAGCCCCCAGCCTATGGATCACCATTGCATTGATTTTATTCACCTCGTCATCCAGCTCGTTGCGCAAAATTTGCTGGTGGTTTGCCATGTTTTCCCTATATTAACGCTCAATGTATCCAGCTCACAATGCAGCCAGTTTTTCAGCCTCTCATCCAGATTTCCCATTAGCCTGTGTGCTGTAAAACATAAAACAGCCTGCAAATAAATTGTTGTCCACCTGCCTGCGTACTAAAGTCGTGTTCTAGATAGCGCACCAGCTTTCAATCTCCTTCGCTCGCCACCACCCTGCTTGCTGCGCTAAGGAAGGAGTCCAAGTGCCACATTAAAGTCTGTTCATGTTGATGAAGGACATGTGTTCTGTAAGACCCATCATGTACATTGCCTATGCCCAACACCACTCCACCAACCACGCAAAAGGAGGAGTAGATACACAACCATGACACCCTGCTAATGCTGAAGATGCCACGATCACGCTGAGGGAGGAACAAGACTATGCGCTAGCCTCTAAACAGTTATGTTCATTATAATTGGCTAAATTTAGAGAGAAGTCGACCACTAAAGGGTCAACTTGCTCAAACTCTCATAAACAGTATATAAACGCCTTCATTGGAGAGTTAGAGAGTAGACAGTTCAAGTTTTATGCATGTAATTTGTCCCTAAGAACACTATAATTTTGTCCCATATTCTGAATAAAAGTATGTACATTCTGTTGTTCATGGTTGTGTTTGCATAGGAATTAGATAGGCATCCCCTAATTGATGAGAGGGCCCCTCAACAACCAGTGGCTTCCATGTCCATACATGTGTTTGTTATTTTCTCTTTTACAGATAAGTAGTTTTATTTTAATTTGTTCATGTGATTATGTTACTATAATTGCCCATTTATTTACTTTTTGTGACATATGTTTGTTATAGTTAATGTAATAATGTTGTTAATGTAGTCTTTTCCCATAGAATTAGAGTGACCGGTCACGTGCAGTTTGTTTTCAGTTTTCCTTTCAGTCTTCTCTTTCATTTAAATTCTTAATGCTATATTTATAGATAGATAAAATTTAGTTAGTTTTAGGTCTGATTTGTAGTTAGAATTAGTTTCGTTAACTTTTGTTTAAATATAGTTTAATTCAGCAATGTTTCAATTTGTTTAATTTTATAATAGAAACAATCTCTTCATACCCATAGATTAGTAATCCCTTTTGATTATTTTAATTATTAATTAGGTTTAAATTATGTCCTTTATGCATCTTGTTTTCATATGCCCAAAATCAGCTCCTAATTAAATCATTTAGGTCAGTTTTTATTATTCTCTGTATATAGCCTCTCATTCGGATTGTGTGTTTGGACTGTCATCTAGATCTTCCTTTCAGACTGCCATCTAGCCTTCCATATGACCTTTAGTGTTCTTAGTTTATTGTTTTAACCTGTTTTCAGTTTTATTTCTTTGGCTTTCTGAATTCTGTTATGTTTTGGTAATTAGGTAATAGTTACATCAGCCTCTAGGACCTTAGGTTAGATTATTTTAAAGTACTTATTAAAATAACTTTTTGTATTTCTTTTCAACCAAAGCATGTTTTTGAATTATGATTTGATTTGCTTCTTTTGTCTTTGATTTCCTCATTTATCATCGCTGTAATATCTGATAATTGTATCTCTGGTTTAGTTTAATTCACCATTGTTTATATTGAATTTAGGGTTAGACATGTTCATTTCTGGAAAGTACACCAATACTTTGTAGATTGATACTAGCATAGCATTTATTCCTTTAATTGTATGTTTACTAAAAAACGCTTATAGGCTAAAGAATTAAAGAAGTCTTCTTAATTAAGTTTTCTTTATTAAGTTTTCTATTTGCTTATTTACTTATTTTTTCTACTTATTCATAAATTAGACCTTTCTCAGTTTCTGAAGTTGTTTATGAAAGTTTTCCCATTCTTAGATTAAGAAGAAGAAGAGTTAATTAATTAGTAGTATGATATTATCCTAGTATGATGTTTTTCTTTAATCACATTAATAATTAAATTTTTAGGAGTTTGAATCATTTTTTCATTTTGAAATATCTTTCAATCTTTTGTTTATTAAAGTATTTCTACAACGCCTTAGGAGCCCCTCTACCTTCGGTTATATTTTGTAGCAACTCTAATCCTACCAACCCTGGTTGATAATTAAATACTAGGTGTATTTAAGATAGTAGAACACACCCAACAATGCGTGCGGCGCATTTTCCTTGGTTGTGTGCGCGAACTTCCTTCTTATACCCCTTTCTCGGGACAACAAGTGTTTAGTTGTGGAATAAAATAATTTGGGAATGTTAGGGTACTATGAAGTCCTAATGAGGTTGAAAGAATAGGTGAATTAGAGGGGAGGATAGAGCTAGGAGCCTCTACCAGTACTGAGGGTGTGCTTGTGGTGGCCGAAAGAAATTGAGATAAATTGATATCAAAAAAATAGAGTTTGGGAAATGATGAATAAAAATACTCTCAGATAACTAGGTAGTGGTAACAGATGATGTCATGGAGGTAAGAATATCAACAAGGCAGCAGTAAGGATTGTTTTTTCCCTCCAGATCAATGTGGAACTCATGTATCTCCACATCGACTTGAGGAAATGGTTCTACCTGGTGAACTGGAGGAATTTGCAATATTTATTGTTCAGGCTTCTCCCCCCATTGAACTGCTTGTGTCAGAGGTTGAGGGATTTCTTCTTACAGTTGTATTTGAGGAATGGCATCATGAACTTTTTTATTCTTCACTGGAGGTTGAGACAAGGGTGCTTGTGATTCTACCTCTAAGCTGAGATTCTCCATACCTTTATTGAATTACACTTCTCTATGTAAGATCTCCAATATGGAGGAGGGTTGTGCTTTGTCGGGGCCTTCAAGAACAACGTTTCCTTTATCCTTAGAATTTTCAGCAGGATCAGTGCAAGAACTAGCTAAATCTTTTTTAGCCTACTTTTCTATGTTCTTCTTGCGGGAATCCTCTTCCACTTTCAAATGGAGTGGTCTAAAATGTAGGAAGAGATTTTTAACTCCTTTTGATACGGGAATATGTGAGCCTTTTCTAGAGGATTGGAAATCATGCACACCACTTATGAAAAATGAATGTCTCCTCTATATACTGAGTCATCAGGGACATATTTATTGGCATATGCGATTTTGGTGTACTATTGCACAAAATGATTAGCTAGCAAGGACTTGGGATCATGCATTCTTTTGGGTACTTCCCTTAGATTCATTTCTTCTATGGCATTTCCTAGGATAGCAACATGAGTATAATTTTGCAATGTCAAAAACCCCAAGTTTAGAGGAAACTTGGGCCAACACTTCCTCTTAAATGATGAAATATTTGGGAAGAATGCATTCATTATTGTATGATATGTTATTTCCTACAAGACCATCATATATAGGACTATTCTTAAATGTTGCACTTGAATGTTGTAATTACTTCCCCAAGATTCTGCGCTTTCACTTCTGCAATCATATCGTCAGTGATCTCTAGCAGTTCTTTGCATGAAATAGAAACTACATGTTCTAGGTGTGCCTTGTTGCCCCATAGTTGTGATTTTTCCATCACCAACCTATCCTTCTCCTTTTTGAGTTCTTCAATATCCTTCCTTGTTTCTGCATCGTGTTCTTGCGACCTCAAAAGGTGATCTCCAATGATTCATTCCTGATCAAGTAGATCTTGGCTCTCAACCCTATAGAATTGAACCAATGTATGGGTTGGCAGTTCATTGATATCCAATGAGACATCCTAAAATTGTTGTATTGAGGCTTTGAAATCCTCACTATTTGTCTCGATTGCACGCGGTGGAATCTGTACATTTAAGATCTGCTTCCCTATGTTGATCTCTCCTTCCTTCTGCAAAACATTTTCCTCAGGAAATATTTGTAAAATTGCATCAATCAAAGAGATGAGGAGAGTGTTTACCTCTCCAAAACCATCAGTCACCTATTTCTTCAACTTCTCTTCAGTGACAATAGTCACTATTGTCATAGCCACAAGAATGAGGTCGACCTGTGAATCTTCCATTGGTGTTGTGCCGATGGCTTCCCATTGTTCATATATTTTTTTCATTCTAGTCTCCTCATTTAGGTGCTCTACCTCAGAATCTGTCAGATTCCTTAATGATTCTTATTGTGACTCCCAGTCACTGTCATTCACAACCACTGCTTCTACATGCACATATGCTAGAGGACCCTCCTCGACATTTGATACCTCTTCTAGATGCATCATAAGTTTCCAGTTCGCGGGCCACTCTGCTATGATTGCATACAAATATTCCTCTGTTAGCTTATATTGTGTCGCTAACCATTATTTTTTAGGTTCCCATCACACTTGTACATATATAGCATGCAGGCCAATAGAAAATATAATGATGCACCTATACTTCACCACTACCACCTCTGTAAGCCGCAGAACCTTCATATTTTCCACCTGTAATGCTTACTAATATAGCCATATTTGTATAGCACAGTCCCTTAGTATGTCTTCTTGATTCATGTACTAGAGGTTCTGGTATCGCGCTCCCTTGCAAAATTGGGCAGCTATGATATCCATCCCTTGGTTTTCTTCTAGCTCCATCTATGTAGTCAGTGCAACGAAGATGAGAAAATATATATATATATATTAATGCGCGGTTTCCTACCTATAAGATCATTGTATCTTCCGTTAACAAGTTCAACAGGAAGAGTGAACAGTTCATCTGCACTCCTGCAGCACACTGCTCAGTGCAGGAAACTACTCCTGAAGTGTATTGGTTTAGTCGATTCTTTTACACTACTTTGCTGGAAAGAGTCATGGATGCAATACAAAAAACTCCCCCATTTATGTTGTCTACCTTGTATGCACACCCATCGCGCTCCAAGTCATAGTTTTTCTTCATCTTCGCTGCTAATATTTTGTCATTGTCCCTTCCTTTGAAATAATGCGATGGGTCAAACCCCTCCTTCAAAATCCCCATGATTTGTGATATCAATTTGATGGTGAATGGCACCACTCATTCCAACCATAGGTATCCTCCATCAAAGAATGCCAGCAGGTGCTTTCCACATGGTTTTTCTTCTATCAGCTCCCCAAAATGTGGCATGTGAATCGGGCCTAACAACCCTCGACTTCTCCAATCCCAATGCCCACTCATGTGGGGTGCGCAATGTGGGATCCTCTGCCCATCGCATCCTATTATGAAATGGATCTACCATATGGTATGAGAATGCCAATAGGTCATGGTCCTCGTACTTCATCTTGAACAGACATGGTGCGATATCATAAGTGCACTTCATTCCTTTTAGAATTGCAGCCATCTTGATGGGGTATTTCTGATTTTTCATGGGCTTCCATTCCTTGGCGCCATCTCTGCACGGGTGGACATACCCGAGGATTTTCACTATTGTTACCCATGCCCTCCCCGTGGAGGCCTAATCTTCCCCTATGTCCTCTCTTATCGAACTCCTTCTTTTTCTTCTCTTCTGCTGTGGAGACTTGGGATGGTTGGCCCCTCTCTTTTTCCTTGTGACTGGCGACGAATCCACCGGCATACTTGCTACCTATTTTTCAATCTGGGCACCAATGAAGGGTGAATCAATAGTCTCACTCAAAATATCTTGTGGTGCTACCCACTGCATTAGTCACAAGTGCTAGATATTTCACTCTAGCTCAACCTGCAACTTAATGACAAATCTGCAACTGAACCATATGAATTAATCTCTGCAATATGATCTCGCCAGGTCAATTATTCACAATGGTGATTTCAACCTGCGAGCATCTAATTATTATAGCATCGGATCGACAGTGTGAATGATTTTCCAATCATGGCAACCAAATCCTTCATTGATTTCCTAAATCTGTCGCTGATCCTTTCGATCTAACAACCAGATCCATCATTAATGTGCATCTTGTCTAAGAGAGTCATTGATTAATTGGTTTAACTACTGCATTTACTACCAATTTGACTTTGTCCCATACCTATCGACATCGTGGCATGACTCCCTAACTTTGTTTATGACACTTGTACTAGCGCAGCTCCTTGCACCAAGCACACCATCCTCCTAATTACCATCTTTTGCAAAAACAACATTTTTTTTTCAAATTGCCCAATGCCTCAAGCATCACGTAGGTCCAAGCCCATCCTGTAGGGATTCACACTACTTCCATTTACTAATTTAGTTGGAAATGCACCATCCAACTATTGCAGTTGTACTGCACCTCCCTCAGTAATGAAATTGATAACACAAGGACCTAGAAAATGCATTTGCAACTTACCTCGATTCTGGGTGAACTTACTATCATATAGTAGCACCAAGTCTCCTTTTTAAAAGTGTTTGTTCTTTATATGTTGATCATTTCAAGATTTATGGAGGTCCTTCTTGAAACGTTGATCAAATCCTACGATAAAGTGGTCTTCCTCTAGCTACATCAACTAAGCTAGTAATTCTTCTAATGCTCCTTCTACATCCTTTTTGGTCGCTGCTGCAATGTGCAAACTAGGAACAATGTACTTCATTGGAATTACTGCCTTATGCCCATATATAAAATTGAATGGTGTTTTCCTTGTCAAACTTTTTCAATTTTTGCGGTACGCCCATAACACTGCTGGAATCTTCAAATCCTAATCATCACGGTTTGCGTTACACACCTTTGTGAGCATGTGCTCCAATACCTTGTTGAATGCCTCAATTGTCCCATTTTCTTGCGGATGATAAGGGGTACTCTTCTTATGTTGTATCTGAAGCTCCTATGTCAACGCATTGATGGTGTGTGTTGGAGCAGAGTCCCGTAGCTACAGGAGAAGCTACCATTTTGGCGGATAGACATTTTGGAGAACACGAAGAGATAAGGTAAAGCTATGACGCCGTAGCATGTTTCTAGCTGCAGAGCAGAGCTGGAAACCATGACTGTTGGGACAGAGAAGTCAAGAAAGACGATAGTACCTGAGCGGCCGAGAAGAGAGAGCTCAACCACTGCATTGAAGGCAGTGGCGAAGATAGGAGGGCTCAGCTACCCTCATAAAGGAAAAGGAGCGACGAGGCCGAGGTATTGAAGACGAAGGACAAAAGACGGGAAGCGGTGCATAGTACCCATGGTCAGCGTCGGGAAGCATGGAAGACTACAGAGAGCAGTGGTGTGACGGAAAGCAGCTACCCCAAGTACAGATATGCCGAATGTCACTAGTTAGGGTTTTGGGTTACTATTGGGACAGGCCCACAGTGTTGTAATGGCAAGACCTTCTGGCCGCCTATAAAGGGATGTATTTCGTATTGAAAAAGGTTAGCTAGTCAGTCCTTTTGGAGCTATTAGGGTAACCTGTATCTATTCAGACATCAGCGAGTCTGAGAGTCTAGTAGTCTGTTAGCTCACTGTTATTTTGTATTGTAACAATCCGCAGGGATTGACAGAGAGAGAGAGAGAGAGTGAGAGTATATAGTAAGAAGGCAATATAGAGAAGAGATCTAAGAGAGAAGGGCTCCCGGCTGTGTGCGGAGTTACCCAGAAGATCTCTAGCTGCATATGTGGTGCAGCAGAACTATGTACCTCTCTCAAGTTATAATATAGAAACACAGTTCTGTGGACGTAGCTTCTACCCTGTAAGTGAACCACGTAAAATCAGAGCATTATGTGATTGATTCATGTGATTGTATTTACTTGTTATATCTGTCATTCATTACATGAACTTTGCTTACAGTAAATGTATGTATGTGTTATTCAGTTCACAGCATATTAAAAGGAGAAATGCAAGTTGAAGTCTTTAAGTATTATGTATAAGAGTTTGTCTAAGTTTCACTCAAGGAAGTTAAGAGTCGCAGTGTAAAATAGTCTTGTGTGTTGAGTCCTGTAAGTTGAACACCAGTACGCTAAGTACGCTGATTCGCAGTGGTAGGATATCGCAGGGAGGCGATATCGCACTATCAGAGGAGTTGTGGTGCGTGGTACCACAGGTTGAGGATTGAGCGTAGGAGAGAGTTACATGTTGCCCAGGACAAGGTGATGCGATAAGGACTAGAGTCATCGCGAGTAAGAGGAACTGCGCATTGCAGAGAGACATCTTGCGGGGTAAGAAGAGCTGCGAGACCCACACAGGACGCTATACAGAACCTGGTCGAGACACTTGAGTCTTTGGCCAACCCATTAGGATCACTTCGGGTGAGACTTCAGGCCGCTCCGTGGTCTGTTTCCAAAAGGGCCAGTGAGCTAGGGGTGTTGTTGGTACATTATAGTAAACCTGGGTCTAGAAGCAAACCAACAAATGGTTCCGTTTCCGGTTTTGAACAAACTGAGCACTGATGTTCTGGTGGCATCCTACTATAGACAAACTCAATGAGTGGGTTGGGTCTAAGGAGAAAGAGTTTGCTGAACATGAGAACAAGAGTCCTAGACTGAGTACAGAGGACTGGTTACAAAAGAATATCTTTACAGACCTGCATACGATATTTTTTGCGACCTATGGGAATGAGCTTTATGATTAGTTATCAAAGTTGACTAATACGAGCATATTCAAGAAGAAAAGAAACATTGTCTAGACACCGAAGCTGATTCATACTGTGAAGAACCTTGATAATCCCATTATGAGGACAGTAGACTTCTGGCTTGAGAGTGTGCTAGAAGGCTTCATCACAGAGTTTGCAGTTGAACAGAGAAAAAGCTTCAGCGAGGCTGAGTGGTACTTCTTCAAAGGATATCATGGTAAGTACCTAAAATCTTTAAACTTGTCCATTAAGATGTTATTACATGAAAAATGAACAATGGATCTAGTTTCGGATGAATAAATAAAGATAATAATGTCACAAGAGTTTGAAAGTGATTTTGATGACATTGGACGTACACGTAGTGGAAAGAAATACAAAGTAGATTTCAGCTCTCCCATACTTGAAGACAGTTCAGATAATACTAGACAACAGAGTCACAATACCACAGAAAGAACAGAAGGGGGTATCCCTTACCACCCTTATACCCCACAGAAACAGATCGGGACTAAGAACAATCCTGTAGGAACTCCATCTAGTAGCTCCCAGACATTACATACTACCGCTACATCACCTCCACCTACACCACCGAGTGGTAGTAACACAACAAACCAAAATCCACCACGTAGAAATAGAATGGGGGATGATATGAAGCTATCTATATTTAAGGGTACAGGGGCAGAGGACCCAGAGTAGCATTGGTTTCTATGTGAAGCCGTGTGGACCATTAAAGCAATCAATAATGATAATAGTAAACTTGTACAGTTGGTCACCACACTGAGAGAATGAGCCTTAACATGGTATATGAAGTACACCACAGCGATACCCAGAACACTTGTCCATGTCAGGACCTCCATGATTAAAGAGTTTAAGAAACCTAAGTCTGAGTCACAGTGCATTACAGAGCTCAAAGACATCAAACAGTTACCTACAGAGTCAGTGTGGGACTTTGATCAGAAATTTAAAGCCCTTATAGACCAAGTCAACTTTGAGTTTGCGCCGAAGCAACATAAGGAATGGTTTATTGCAGCACTACTCCCTCACATCAGACTACCATTAATGCAGCAAAAACTCCAGACGCAGGACGACACGTTGGAGATGGCGATGAAACTAGAGGCTTCACCTCTAGCTGAAACCAGCACAGGTATGACAAATCTGCAAAACCAGTTAGCTAATCTCACGATACAGATGCATGAGCTTAAGAAAGGGAAAGAGGTTACACAAGACATATGGTGTGTAAAGTGTAAAGCACAAGGCCATACTAAAGATAATTGTCTAGTCTTTGTAGAATATATAGCAACTGGGGCTCCTAACCCCTTACCACAGACCCACGAGCCGTGGTGTGAAATATGCAAAACAAGAGGACACCTACCTCACCAGTGCCCTCTACTTCAGAAGTACGTATAGACACCTAAGAACTTATACTGTGTCTTCTGCAAGTCCGTAGGCCATGATGAACACGATTGCCGAGCCTATGAGCTCATGGTCAGGAGCAAGCAAGACTTGTACAGAGTCCAATCAGAAACACAGGGTCCAGCAGAAGGACCACAATATGATCAGGCTCATGTTGGCCATGGAGGAGGATTCAGAGGACGAGGACGTGGAGGAGGCTTTGCTCGGGGAGAAGGCTTTGGCCGTGGTTGCGGACCAGTCACTTGTTACAACTATGGAGTTCTAGGACATTATGCAAGGGACTGTCAGAGCCCTACCACCACATGTAACTATTGCAAATCTTACGATCACGCTATAGAATACTGTCCTACCTTGATAGCTAAGATCAGAGAACCTAAGCCAGCAGTACACCAGAACATCCAGCTTATTACTGCTGAGCAGGAAGAACCAGAACCAAGAGTCAACATTGTGACTCGCAGCAGTGCTTCCACCAATGGTACATCGCAGGTTACTGAAAAGACCACAGGACAGGAGTGGCTGCGCAAAGCTTCTAACAAAGCAAAACCACTTGACCTACAGAAGAATAAACAGACATTTCAGGAAGCTAAGACTTTCTTTGATGACCCTATGCAATCAGGATCGCAGGTACCGCCGTCTAGGGGCATACCGCAGCAAGCACCTTGTGGCGTTAGCCCTGTCCAGATATCACAGGCTACCACATCGGGCACATGCGACGAGGACGAGTTGACAGGAAGTGTACAATCCTTCCTGCGGAGTTGTTTAAAACTCGTGAGAAATGAGCAAGCTATCGGAGAACTTCAGCGCATCATAGATCAGTGTCAACCATGTTCTTCCATGAGCAGTGCACAGCGTGCTATTCATAGTATTATGGGACATACGAGAACAGGAAGAGAGATGCGACTCACAGCACAGGTTGGAGAATTTGAAATGGATGAGGTGATCCTAGATCTAGGATCAGAGGTAAATGTTCTGACTAAGCAGACATGGGAATAGATGGGTAGCCCTAAGTTAGTCAGATCGCCTATCCATCTCAGATTAGCTAATCAACAGCAGGTATCACCCCTAGGTCGATTATCGCAGGTGCCAGTTGACATTGACGGAGTTCGCAGCTCTATGGACTTTGAATTTATAGAAATCATTGGTGATAGTAGACCATATCCAGCACTACTAGGCATTGATTGGGCGATCAGTAACATGGCCGTTATCAACTTAAAGAGAAGAAAAATGACCTTTGAAGACGCATAGATCCAGGTCATTGCACCGTTAGATCCTCTTTAGGGTCCTAGATACATTGAACCTATCCGAGCAGAGGAAGAGGCACGTAACATGGAGAGTCTCTATCAGATGACTGCGAACCAGGGTGACTACATCAATCCAACCGTAGAAGGGAACATTATTTGGCGATGCGACAGCTCATGCACATCAGATTCGGATGTTGGTCTAGATAACTGGTAGAATAGACTTTATGAAGTCTCAGCGCGTAGATGTACGTACATGACTAAGTCACTACGATGGATTGGCGCAGAGGTCAATGAGATTCCATCATTTCATGGTCTAATAGATATCAAGGACTTTCTCAAACAGTTTGAACAACAAATTCCTCACGAGCAGAGGATCGCAGCTATGGACCTTGCAGTACGAGCCACACCTGCGAGATGGTGGTATGCACATAAAGAGAATATCGCATCATGGGATGATCTTAAGAGATTGATGGTGATCAGATTCTCTACCAACAGAGAGTACGTCCAGCAAAGATACATAGGAGAAAGTGATCCCAGGTCACATATTCAGACGTGTGAACAGGATTGGTCGGACATTCCCGAGGATGAATGGGTTCACCGATTCATTCACACTTTGGACACAGTTCCACGGAACTGGTACACAAAGACTGAATTGCGCAAGGGAATGAATACATGGCCACTTCTAATAGACAGCTTTCTACTTACCTTCGCTTTTGAATCTGAGTATCCAAATGTTGATCAGGCCCTAGATGTAATAAAGATTAAGATATTTGAGGATTGTACGCTATCAGTACATACTCAACTTGAGTGGGCCATCCAGTTAGAAGAGGCACTCGAGTGCTATAACTTTGAAGCAAAACTAGAGGATGAGGATGAGGATTCTTGAAACATCAACATTCCGGAGTCAGAAGGGACTCGCGATGTTGATGGACCGAAGCTACAGATTCCAGCAATCACAGAGCCGATCAAGATTAAAAAGATCAATATTGGCATAGACACCGAACCAAAGTTTGCCTCTATTGGATACTATTGGACCGATGAAACAGTCGGATAGATTGCAGACTTGCTACATGACTATCAGGACCTATTTCCCACCAAGTTCACAGAGATGAAGGGAATAGTCAGAGACCTGGGAGTAATGAGGATACCATTGAAGGAGGATTCTAGACCAGTTAAGAAGTGTCCTTATAGATTAAATCCACGCTACAAAGAAAAAGTTAAGGATGAGATCGATAAGATGCTAGCAGTAGGCATCATCGAGCCAATGGAAGAAAGTGAATGGGTTAGTCCCATGGTCATGCAAGAAAAGAAAACTAAAGGAGACATCAAGATCTGTGTTGACTTGTATAAACTCAATGACGCATCGCTTCATGATCCATTTCCGACACCTTTCACTGATGAAGTACTAGACAATGTGGGAGGAAAGGAGGTCTACTCCTTCACTGATGGCTTTTCAGGCTATCACTAGATCAGAATCCACCCAGAAGATCGACATAAGACCACTTTTGCAACAGAATGGGGCTCATTCCAGTATACGGTAATGCCCTTTGGTCTTAAGAATGCACCAGCTATATTTTCTAGAGTAGTAGTTGCTGTATTTAAAGAATACATCCATAAATTCCTAGAAGTTTATTTTGATGATTGGACTGTATTTGGATTAATTGACAAGCACATAGGAGATTTAAGATTGATGTTAGAGAAATGTAGGCAGTACCAGATTTCTCTAAACTTGAAAAATGTATATTCTGTGCGCCATTCGGTATTTTGTTGGATCACATTGTCTGCAGGAAAGGATTGATGGTAGATCCCGCAAAGATTGCCATCATTGTAAATCTTCCAGCACCCAACTCAGTCAAACAATTGAGGATAGTACTTGGTCATACCGGGTACTATAGAAAATTCATCAAGGGATACGCAAAGATTACAGCACCGATGGAAAAACTGTTAAAGAAAGATGTAAAATTCCTATGGAATGAGGAATGCCAGCAGAGTCTAAACACACTTAAAGAGAAGATGGTTACAGCACCCATCTTAGTATTTCTAGACTGGACTAAGTCATTTCATGTACATGTGGATGCATTTGGAATCGCACTAGGGGTTGTTTTAACGCAACCAAGAGAAGGAGGTATCGATCATCCTATCACATACTCCAGCAGAAAGCTATCGATAGCAGAAAAGAACTACACCATGACATAAAGAGAAGGCTTAGCTATGGTGTACGTGCTATAGAAGTTCAGGCACTACCTATTGGGTGCCTCATTCAAGATGTTTACTGACCATTCCACATTGAAGTATCTAGTCAATAAGCCAGTGTTAGGGGGAAGAATCTGCAGATGGTTACTCCTCTTTCAGGAGTATGATTTTGAAATCATTGTGAAACCAAGAAGATTGAACGTCGGACCTGATCATCTATCATGAATAGACTCAGGAGAAGAGCCAGGTAATCTAGAGGACAATTTTCCAGATGTGCAGTTGTTCTCTATTCAGATCGCAGATGAGTACTATGCTGATATCATTCACTTTCTCACGACAGGAAGGGCACCTGAGGAGTTTACCAAGCATCAAAAGAGGCAGTTGGTTGTTAAAGCAGCAGACTTCACCCTGATTGCAGGACAGTTATACAAGTTAGGTCCAGATGAATTCCTGCGCAGATGTGTGATGCCGCATGAAAAAGAGGCTATTATTAGAGAAGCACATTCAGGTACTGCAGGAGGTCATTTCGCAGGAAAGCTGACTGCGCAGAAAATCCTAACTACAGGATTATGGTGGCCTACATTACACAAAGACACTAAGGACTTTTGTAGATGCTACGATATCTTCTAGGGTGTAGGAAAACCTTCATGACGAGATGAAATTCCACTGCGACTGCAGATTACGTTGCGTGCATTTGACAAGTGGGCTATAGACTTTGTGGGTCCTATCAACCCACCAGGAAAATGAACTGGTGTGAGATATATCATCACTGGAACAGATTACCTCACCAGGTGGGCAGAGGCCAAAGCAATAAGAAATTGTGATGCTGCTACAGCCGCACAGTTCATTTTTTAAAACATCATCACTAGATTTGGATGCCCAGTAATTTTGATGAGCGATCAAGGCACACACTTCTTGAATCATACCATTGAGGCCTTAACAGAAGAATTCCAGACACAACACCATAAGAGCACTCCCTACCACCCACAAGCTAATGGTACGGTGGAGGCCTTTAACAAGATTTTAGAAAACGTTCTTACGAAGATCTGCAACAGTCAAAGGAATGATTGGGACCTCAGAGTTAACGCTGTATTATGGGCATATAGGACTACATGCAAGAAACTTACAAGACACACACCTTTCAGCTTGGTGTATGGACAGGAGGCTGTTATGCCTATGGAGTATATTCTTCCCAGTTTAAGAATTGCTCAGATCACTGGAATGGCTGATACAGACACGATGCAGGAAAGGCTAGCACAGCTGCTTGCCTTAGAGGAAGACAGATTCATCGCTGGATTCCATCAAAAAGTGCAGAAGGCACGAGAAAAATCTTGGCATGACAGACACATTAAGAGTAAGACTCTTCAGATCGGAGACCTAGTACTCCTCTATGACAGTAAATTCATTAAGTTTCCAGGGAAGTTCAAGATGCATTGGTTGGGGCCGTATCAGATACAGCAAGTCACAGAGGGAGGAGCCGTTCAGCTCAGCAAACTGAACGGGGAGCTTCTTCCCACGATGATCAATGGCAGTAGGCTTAAGCTCTATAGTGACAGCCACTCCACCTCTCAGCCCTAACTCAGAGTCGCAAGCAGTGCAGATGTCCAGTGTAGTTGAAAGGAGGCATCACACCGGGAATTAGTCTACACCGGCAGGTATTTTAAATATCAGGAATCGCATAAGGACAGTTCAGTTTATGGAGTCAAAAAAAACAAAAACAAAAAAAAACCGCTTAAGTTTGTTTTGAGCAAGTGATGCGGTGTGGCATCGCAGCAGCGCGATGTTTCTCCATGCCACGTACCTAGTTTGCAACGAGACAGAGGGCTAGTCAAGTCACCTTATGACAGGAAGTTAATGAATAAATGACTGGTATACCTTACCATAGATCTGGGCATAGCATAATCAATTGTCTAGATTTGGCAAATCTTCGACGAGACCGATGCCTACATACACACGCTTCGAGGGAAATTGATTAGACTTCAGCATTTATTGAGGATCGAAATGACGGGTGTGGTCTCGTCCAAGCAATTAATACAACTGACGGGTCCAGCCTAGATGACCGTTGCATCCGAGATTATAGCCTTCAGCATAAAAGCATAAATTATTCATTCGGGAGGTTTACATTTGCAAAGATCCGAGAGCTATAGAGTGCATTGTTAAGTTTTCCCTGTGTAGAGCTAATTTCGTTACAGAGTGTTGTGATTTCCATAGTTTGCATCCATTGCCTGCCCAGAGTATAAAACCTAGTGGGTTCTGTCCGAGGAGGAACCCATAGAAGTGATTTTGGAAAGGTTCGAGCGTGGAGGCCTTATGTCTGCTATGACGACGCCACCTAAGGGTGTCACGCCAAGTTCATCACAGAATGGAAAGCTGCCAAGGATGAGGAGCCAAGCTCAATTAAGAGAAGAATCTAGTCCGGAGCTGGAGGAAGAAGTTCATAACGCAACAGACTACATCATGCCACGAGTTGACGTCGCACCAGAGGTAAAAATTCCCAAGAGTGGTAAGTTTCCTATTCCTATACCACAGATTGATTCTCGAGTAAAGGAAGATGGAGATCTATTAGGATATGTTGCTGTTGTTAAATTTTTAGATTATAACCTGGGCGATAGTAAGACATATCCTCAGTTTCGGCCAGATTGGTATCTTACGATTCATAAGAACCCAAGGACAGGTGCAGATGAATATGTTCCCATGGAACATGTCCAGATTCTTGAGTGCTCAAGCCTGCTCAATCTGTTAAGAATACCACATTTTGGACGAGACGCAGAGGTTAATGCCGTGGTGCGCATCCTACTTTCATGCGTACATGGGGTTTACCTCTAGCTTGGTAACAAGGTCGACCTGAACATCGACCTGATACACCGCATCACCGGGCTGTCCAAGACTGGTCAAGACCCGAAGACAAATATAACAGGAAAGACCAAGGATTCCAAGCTATCACCAGCCCTAGTCACCAAATATAAACTATAGAGAGGAGTTCAGGCTTACGACATCACAAGCTTAACAGACAATACACTCAGATTTACAGCTAGTCTGCTTGCAGGCAGAATGTTAACCAAGGTTCTCCCAAAGGAAGTCACAGGATCAGTAATTAACCTGGCCATACAAGTTGCAGAGGGGGGATAGTTCAATTGGTCTTTATTTTTGTTAAATATGTTTCAGCAAGATTTTTTGCAAGCTCAGGATGAGGCAACCCACCCCTTCCATTTCTCGTGGTTGCTGATACTCTGTGCATTCGTCGGGTGGAAGGAGCCACCCCATACCCAATTTCGACAGCTAGCGAGTGGCAAGCCCAGAGGTGCGCGCTACACAAACTTATGGGAGACTAGTAGCCCAGCCAAGAAAAAGGTCAATGCGATAGTATTCTATGAATACCATAGGATGTTGAGGAATTTCCTCCAAGAAACACTGCGGATCAGCAAGGAGATCGTGGACACATATGATGATCGACTTGATTTTATGGTGGACCGCCATAGAATTTACCTGAGGCCAAAAAGGGCTAAAAGGGATGATTGGGCTAATGGTTGGTTCAGGATGACAGTGAAGGATGTCGAGGATGTCATAAAAGACTTTGATGACGACTGGAGGTAAGCGTTAGAAGATACCACACCCCTACCATTAGGTACCGCATAGACAGACCCATCGAACAAAGGCAAAGACAAAGTGGAGACCCATACGCAAGATACAACACAAGTGCCACTACCAGGAGAAAAGAGGAAAGATCCACAGCAAGTGCCACCAGAGGCACAGACGACAAAGGATGGAGAAGAAGGGACACCAGAGGCACAGAAGAAGAAAAAGCACAAAGCCACAAAACTACCTTCGAAGACTACACTGACAAAGGATGATTATGAACTCATTGCAACAAGAATGCATGACACGTTGAAGGACTCATTTGAGGCGATGCAGACATCGCAGGCAAAGATACAGAGCGTGGTAGAAAAGCAACTTTTGGACTTAAAAGCAATTACTGAGAAGACTTCCATGACACAGGTTCCACCGGTAAAGGTGACCGCAGGAGAAATTTCAACAAAGTCGATTTCCCACGAGGAAATTTTGGCAACGGATCGCATCAATACAGTCTTAATACCACCAGGGAGCATCCGATTCCCTATGTCAATGATGGATGTACCGATATATATTAGGAAACCTGTCGAGGTTAACCTCGCAGAGTTCCACATTGATCAGTTACAGATGATCCAGCAGCAGCTAAGCACAGAGCTCGAAGGTAGAGAGCTCGCGACTTATAAACAAAACACAGAGCTGAAACAAAAGAATGCAGCACTCGCCACCAGCTATCAGAAAAAGGTAGACGAGTTAAGAACATATGAAGAAAGAAAACAGAATCTCTCTCAAGTCTTACAGAGCATTGAATTAGAGTTACCCCAATGTAATATTGAGTTCTCCTTGCCTCTCCCACAGAAGGTAAGAAGAGTTGTAGACAGAGCAAAGGCTCTGGAGGAAACAGTAACTAGGATGGAAGAAACAATGGCCAAGATGGAGGAAGACCACAAAGCACAGATTGCTGGGCTTGAGGCTAGACCACTGGGCACCCCCCAGGAAGACAAGGAAGCCAGAGTAGAGGCCTTTCGCCTCACTTCTGCGTAGATGAAATCTCGCATAGACGATGCACTGTCGGTACTAGCTGATGCGACGAACACATGGTCGAATTTAGATGAGCCTCCCAAGAAAGTAGAAATCCAGCAAAGTATTCAACAGATAGAGAATACCACAGCAGCAATGAAGGAAGAAATCAAGAGCTTAGCATCTCTTCAGAAGATGAGAAAGACGACGGAGATGAACCGCTTGCAGTAGGAAGTGCAGCGGTTGAGAGCAAAGGAGATACACATCAATGACCTGCTTCAACCATATCAAGAACAAATCACAAATCTAGTCGATGCGGTTGAGCAAAATTTGGGGAGTTCACTGCCACCAGAAATGAAATTGATGCAGCAGAAGACTCCAGTATTAGTCAAGCTATGCTTGAATCGGCACAAGAGCGTGTCGCAGCTATGCAGAATGAAGTCGCGGGACTTCGGGACAAGCTTCAACACACTTCGCAGGAAGCCAAGGAGAAGCTACAGTAGGTGAAGCCCGCTGGTAGTGGTTCGGGGACGAGCCACAAGTAAGTGTTAGGGGACTGTTGGAGCAGAGTCCCGCAGCTACAGGAGAAGCTGCCATTTTAGCAGATAGATAGTTTGGCGAAGACGAAGAGATAAGGTAAAGCTACGATGCCGTAGCACGTTTCTAGCTGTAGAGTAGAGCCGGAAACTGTGACTGTTGGGACAGAGAAGTCAAGAAAGACGACAGTACCTGAGCGGCCGAGAAGAGAGAGCTCAACCACTGCATTGAAGGCAGTGGCGAAGACAGGAGGGCTCAGCTACCCTCATAAAGGAAAAGGAGCGACGAGGCCGAGGTATTGAAGACGAAGGATAGAAGACGGGAAGTGGTGCATAGTACCCATGGTCAGCGCCGAGAAGCATGGAATATTGCAGAGAGCAGTGGTGTGATGGAAAGTGGCTACCCCAAGTATAGATATGCTGACTATCACTAGTTAGGGTTTTTGGTTACTGTTGGGACAGGCCCACAGTGTTGTAATGGCGAGACCTTCAGGCTGCCTATAAAGGGATGTATTTTGTATTGAAAAAGGTTAGCTAGTCAGTCCTTCTGGAGCTATTAGGGTAACCTGTATCTATTCAGACATCAGCGAGTCTGAGAGTCCAGTAGTCTATTAGCTCACTATTATTTTGTATTGTAACAATCCGCAGGGATTGACAAAGAGAGAGAGAGAGAGAGTATATAGTAAGAAGGCAATATAGAGAAGAGATCTAAGAGAGAAGGGCTCCAGGCTATGTGCGGAGTTACCCAGAAGATCTCTAGCTGCATATGTGGTGCAACAGAACTGTGTACCTCTCTCAAGTTATAATATAGAAACACAGTTCTGTGGATGTAGCTTCTACCCTGGAAGTGAACCACGTAAAATTAGAGCGTTATGTGATTGATTCATGTGATTGTATTTACTTGTTATATCTGTCATTCATTACATGAACTTTGCTTACAGTAAATGTATGTATGTGTTATTCAGTTCACAGCATATTAAAAGGATAAATACAAGTTGAAGTCTTTAAGTATTCTGTATAAGAGTTTGTCTAAGTTTCACTCAAGACAGTTAAGAGTCGCAGTGTAAAACAGTCTTGTGTGTTGAGTCCTGTAATTTGAACACCAGTACGCTAAGTACGCTGAGTCGCAGCAGTAGGATATCGCAGGGAGGCAATATCGCACCATCAGAGGAGCTGTGGTGCGCAGTATCGCAGGTTGAGGATTGAGCGTAGGAGAGAGTTACGTGTTGCCCAGGATGAGGTGATGCGATAAGGACTAGAGTCATCGCGAGTAAGAGGAACTGCGCATCGCAGAGAGACATCTCGTGGGCTAAGAAGAGCTACGAGGTGCACACAGGACGCTATACAGAACCTGGTCGAGACACTTGAGTCTTTGGCCAACCCATTAGGATCACTTCGGGTGAGACTTCAAGCCGCTCCGTGATATGTTGCCAAAAGGGCCAGTGAGCTAGGGGTGTTGTTGGTACATTATAGTAAACCCGGGTCTGCCCAACGACCAACAGTGTGATTGATGAAGTGACTCCCCTAATCACTCATCAATATATTTGGACAACCAAACTGGGTAACAACATTGTCGAACAGGAACATCGTTGTTGTCGCAACGGTGCAATCTAAAAATGGCACTACCTCTTCCCATCATGTCAAATAGTCTGTAGTTGTAATGATATACTGCATACAAGTTCTCCTTTTGGGTGGATTGATTGGTCCCAAAAATTACACTGCCCATTTATCAAATGGCTTCAATGTCACGTGAGGTAGTAACGACATCTTATCCCTCTATGACGGCTTCCCAGTCCTTTGACACACATCACAGGTTCTCATATAGTCTATCGCATCCCCATAGAGAGTTGGCCACCAAATCCCTGCACGCAGTACCTTCCTTGAAGTAGCTCAGCCTCGATAGTGTCCCCCTGCAACTCTCGCATGTGCCCCCGCTAATACCTACTCTTTCTCATGTGGTAGGACACATTGCGTTAAAATATCATTAGGTCCCATATTATAGATTCTCCAACAATTAATTGGAAATACACTGCCCAAACAACCAAATTATTATTCTGATTTGTAGTGAATCCTTCTGGTGTGATTCTTGTTTCCAAAAATTAGACTATTTTCTCATAACAATCGTCAACCATTCTAAATATGAATAATTGTGGATCAGGAAACCCGTCTTAAATGTTCGTCGATTCTTCATCTGTCGTAATTCACATAAACAGTTTGGTCCTACATTCAAGAGACCTGAATTCACAATTATCCCAAAATCAAACTCTTAGAATAGGAGTAGCCAATGACATATATTCCACCCCCCCAACACATTATTATTGACGAGGTATTTCAATGTAGAATGTCCAGTGAACATCTTGAAATGACCTCCCAACAGGTAGTGTCAAAACATCTGATGTGCATAAACCATTGCCAACACTTATCTCTTAGTTGTTGTATAGTTCCTCTCCGCGGAAGACAGCTTCTGACTAGTAAAATAAATCAGATGATTAATATCCCCTTCACCTGATTACGCCAACATCACTCCTAGTGCGATTGACAATGCATCAACATGGACATGGAACTCCTTCGACCAATCTGGAAAAACCAATATTGGCCTTGTAGCCACCTTTGTCTTCAAGGTATCGAAGATGCCCTGACATTCCTGAGTCCATGCGAACTGTGCATCCTTCTTCAACAAATTCTCCATAGGTGTTGTGATTGCGGAATATCCTTTGATGAACTTGTGGTAATATCCTATATGGAATAATGTTTCTCTAATATTCTTGACAGTCGTAGGTGGTTGCAAACTCATAATCAAAGCAATCTTAGCTAGATCAACCAACAGTCCTTCCTTATATACAATGTGCCATAGAAACATCCCAAATGGAACGCAAAAAATGCACTTCTTTGAATTTAGTGCGATCTGGTGTTGGCGATAGAGTTCCAACATCAGTCACAGATTTGCAATATGGTCCTTTACCAATCCATACAATGTCCAATCATCCATGTATATTTCCAAAACAATTTGTATAAAGTCCTTAAATGCAGCAACTACGATCCTGGAAAATATCGTAGGTGCATTATTCAGTCGAAATGGCATCACTGTGTATTGATAGCACCCCCATTCCATCACACATGTTGTTTTATGTCAATCCTACTTTGCAATCTTGATTTGATGATAGCCAAAAAATCCATATGAATATATCTCTTGACCGCCTACTCCTTCCAACACTTCAGCAGTAAACATTGTTGGGAATGGATAATGGAGGCATGCATCATTTAGTTTTCTAAGATCAACACAGATCTAAACATTACATGTATTCTTATCTTTCACTACCATAGGACTGATCCATTCCTATTCTTAAACCGGTTCTATGATTCTTGCATCTAGCATCCTTTCAAGCTCAACCTTTACTCTTTCATTGTATCATGGATTCAACCGATGCAGACATTCTCACACTAGATTTGCATCTAACTTCAAAGGGATCTTCATTTCTCCCAAATATCCTAGTATCCCCTTCATTTCAGAAAACTTTGTTGGAAACAGATCTTAAAACTCATGTAGCAAATAAGTGATTCTCTCCATAGTTTCTTCATACCAATAGTCCCCAATATTCACGAGCATCAAGTATTCCTCTGTCCCGATGTTGACCTTTTGAATCTTCAATGGCTGGTTAATTATATCCTTCACCATCTCGGGTGCCCTGATATCTCAACTTCCTTCAAATTCTGGAATATTGATGTTTCTTGGGTTATCTTCATCCTTAGGCCCACTCGTTACATTGTAGCATTCTATCATCACATGCATCATTAGTGTTTTGTGCAGGTCCACAAGATATGTGACTAGAGCTACCTTCAACACAATTTCGTGGATATGATGTAGCGCACTATGAATCACATGATCAACATCCATAAAATTTAAGGTGCGACTGAAGCAAATAAACAATTCCTCCCACATCATTATTTCTCTGTGCAACTTAGCTGATACGTACCACTACTGCAAAATTTCATCCAAGGTGTGTACAAAAGCATGTACCCACTCATCCTTTGGTTACAACATCCACATGGTCTAGCATGCAGTAAAATGATTGTTGGGATCGTTTTTCCCATCATACCTCTCCACTTGGTATCATTCTTTTGTACAGAAGCGAACCTCCATTAGCTTGGAACATTGCGATCACCCCTTGATCGTCTTTTTATGTGTCTCCCACCAATGCACTGGAGTAGCCTTCGATGCTTCATCCAATGCCAACATCTTCTATGGATCAGACACCTTACCTTCAAATTCCACTAAAAATTCATACAAATTAGGTAACCCATGATATACTAGCAACTCAACAATATCTGTTGTGACTCGGCGTAATGACTGAGTGATTAGACCACAGTTCTGAATCGATACCTCATGCATTCGATTCTGCCAATTTTCTAAGTCATCATCAAAGTTCGATGATGCAGAGTTATAAATTATCCATCCTAACTCACCATCAATAGTAGGTTGGATATAGTATTCTAGTATATTGTAAGCATGATCCCATCCTCCTATGACTTCTTCTTTAACTATTTCAACATACCTTCTTCCTTCATTTGGATCGCTCAGAGCTATGAATCTAATGTTGTGGTTCTAAAAATTCATCATGTACTTCTTGAAATTGATAATCACTAAGCTATCATTGACCCTTCCAATCCCCAACAGTGTAGGATATGAACTTCATCCATCAAGAGTCTCAATAACATTGAAGTCCGTGTAATTCTTCATTCCTTCAACTTCCACTGCTAGATGCAAAACATGCCCAATCAGTGTCACTATGGATGGATTAGCCAGTCGGAGCTACACAGGGGACCAAACTAAGTGTGGACTACCCATTTTCTATCATGTCTACTTTTTCAGAATATTGACATCTGAGCCTAAATCCAGAATGATAGAATCTACCTTGGAGTCCCCAATCTGAATATTCATTCTTATCTCTTTTCCAGTTTCCTTCTTATACAGGGATTTTACAGCGCACTCCCTCCGCGCTTTCTCTGGTCACTGCAACAGACCCGAGATCTTGGTGAACGCATCATGGTATTTTTCCAATGATAAACAACTTTCAAATAAATTTTGCAAGGTACCATGCTTCCATGATGGTCCTGCTACCATAGTTGAATAAAAAATAGGTGGCATTTCATAAAAAGTAAACTTACCCTGATCTCTTCTTATCGCATCACATTCTTGAAAGAAAGTGTCCCTTTTGGTGTTGACATCAAAATTCACGTTATTCTTTCTAGTGTAATGAAATTGTGGAATCAGGTTTTCATCCCAGTCGTTGCACCTCCATGAGTAATGACAACAACATCAGCATCCTAATATCGGGTTTTTGTTGAGATATTTGAAACTGCTTGCCCTTGGTTCTAGTTTGGTGGTAGATTTGTTGGCTGGTTTGCATTTTGGTTCTGATTCTGGTTCTAGTTCTCATTTTGATTCTGGTTTGGTTTCTCTAACTATGGAATGTTCCTTACTTTCCATTGCCCAATCAATTGTGGACATTTCTTAACAATCTGTTTCGCAACGATGCAATAAGTACACTGCTTGCAAATTCAGGAAATTTCTCTAATAATGTCCCAACACTCCACAATTATAACATTGTACAGGTCAGTGAACTCATCCTCCTCCTGGACCAAATACTCCACCTCGTCCTCCTCAGAATCCTTCACGAAATCCTCCCTCCTACTGATACTATGGTTGGTTAAGCTATTGCTACTTTGGGGGATTCTCCTATTGTTGAATGTACTACGGTTGTGTATAATTTGGATGTTGTGGAGCATACTGAATCTGGTTGTACTATGATGGTGGTGGAGTAAACTATGGTTTTGGAATGAACTGTGGTTTTAGCTGTGGTACAAACTACGGTTGTTGTTGTGGATGTGGCTATACCACCTACGGTGGCGACCTCTCCATGGTGCGATGGCATTCTCCCTTCACATAGTACATTGCTTCCATATTCCTCTCCTAGAGCAAATCATATGCTCGACAGTCCTTATATTCATTCCTAACAGATCGACAAAACATGCAATATAAGTTCATCAGCTTCGTGACCATATTCTGCATATACACACAATATTCATGTCGATGCCCATGGACTTGGAATATGTGACACCATGGCATGCCACCATGACTCATAGGATTCAGCACTCTTGATAGCAGATAATTTCGGAAATCTGGGCACTAGTCCTTCTAATGTCTTTCTGTATGACATTGAGCACACCAAATTTATTTGTGATGCTCTCTTCCCTTCTTTATGCCTTGTAATTGGATCGTCAAGTTCACAAGATGCAATTGAATCGGATTCATAGCAACTCCATTCTCACTAATAGGTGAAGCTTCCAAATTCATCGCGATCTCTAGAGCCTTTCTCTATGTCGCAATCTTATGCTGCATCAAGGGAATCCTTATATGTGGTACTAATGCTACAATGAACCATTCCTTATGCTGAAAATCACTCATTTCGAAGGTGACCTTTTCCATTAGCGTCTTAAATTGCTAATCAAAATCCCAAACAGTCTCATTTGGACATTGCTTGATCTCCTTTAACCCTGTGATATATTTCCCCTTAGACTTCGGCTTTCTGAATTCCTCAATTAGTCCTTTTCTGATTTCATCCAAGGTCTTTGTTGGAGTCCCTGTGGGAACTTGTGTAAATTTCATATACCAGTCCAGTGCACGACCTCAAAAAGTCATCACCAATTGACTCTTCTTAACATCATCGTCCAGAGCTTGCTTTACAGTCCAAACTACTTCGCACAAAAACCAGTATTTTTCAGGATCCTCAGTCCCATTCCCATGAAATAAAGGTAACTTTACATCATCGCTCACCATCCTAGGCCTTTGTCCTACAGTCGTTGATCCACTACTATTGGTGTGTTGATGAAACACCGGACAATTTAGTGATGAGCTTATGTTTCTTCCTGTGTGTGGGGTAGTGCATAGAGGTGTGGGTACTTTGTCGCTCTCGGTTGGTCTTTCTTTGGACTTGGTCATAGCTTGGTAGTCTTCTTCATCACTCTAGGGTGGTTTTGTCCCTTGTAATCTTCTCTCATATCCTCTTGTCTCAGTCGTAGAAGGACTCTCTCCTATCCTTTTCCTATTATCTTTTCCGAAACCTTACTCCACTTCATAGAAGACCACTTCCTTCCTCATATTCCCTCAAAGTATCGTCGTAACTCCCATCCATCTACCCCATATCATTCCATCCAACCCTCATCTGCACGGTACCCACAACCTCGATACACTAGGGCTCTACTCGTTGGAGTTCATATTCAACATTCCTTTTTAAAAAATGAGCATATTAATTGAAAGTTTCAATGATAACAAAAACCTACCTCTTGGTCCTTTGAATAACTCTCTTTCCACCTCGCTATAAGACTTGACTGTGTCGACTGTGAAATTAATGATGTAGCATTCCAAGATGCTATCAATCCAAACTTCGACAACCCTCACAGCTCTATTTTCTACCTCCTCCAACTATTGGATTAGATCTCGAGTCCAGTAAGCGGGCTCGCCTCCTTGGAAATTTGTCCTGCGATAAGTCAACTACACCAACCACTCATACAATATGACTGGGAATTTAGAGAAAAAATAATCATGGATATATTGTGAACCTATCTCATATTTACTTAGCATAGCCAAGCATTGGTTTATACATTAACATATTCATATCGTCATTCATCGGATCATACAAACATAATCAGATCGCAGCAGAAATATCAATGCATAAACATATATAGCAACATAGCATCATTCATAAGAGGAAAGCATCGCATCATTCAAAGATAAACATCATAATGCAGTATTCATCCATATAACATTGCGAGAAAACAAGAAAACAGGAAGAAGTAATAAGACACGGTGTTTCTCTCAAATTTATATCATGTCATATTCTTATAAAAACATAGGTTCCCAAAATAGTTCCTTACTTCAGATCTCACATCAAAGACAATTCACAAATAGATTCAAGATTAAGCTTGACATCTAGAATCCCTCCCATGTTGTTTTACATTTAGAATCCTAGATCTATTTATAGGGTTTCTCCTTTACATCGGTGGTACACTTAAGTCAAATTCCTAACTACTTGGACCAAAACCTACAAAATAATGACCACAATACACATAATATGGTTAAAGTATACACAATGTGACAAAATATGGCCAAGCTATGACCAAAACCCCAAAATGTGACCAATTTGCCTTGTGTGCTAACTTTCACCCTTGCGTGACATCTTTAACCTTGCGCAACATCCTTGATGATGCGCAACTAATTATCCTCAAAACTTCCTGCCAACATAGAGTGATCCCCCAAGAAAATTATACTCCCAAGCTAAGTGTAATTGTAAAAGAAGATAACTTACAGTTAGTAAAAGAGAAAAGTTAGCTAAAGTAAATCACTATAGCAAAACAAGGTCTAGTTTTGACTTAAATACTTAGGAAAACCCATTTATAATGGGATGAACAACCAGAAAGCCATCATTGATGGAATTGAATTTTTCCCAATCCTGGTGAATACTCTTCATTGAAATATAGTCATCTATGGTGGGGAACAATGGAATGATGTACTCCATGCTCAATCATTGTTCTAAACGAGGGGTTTGGGTTTCCTAATAGTAGGATACAAATTGTTTCTTTAAATGGTGGGGAAATCTCATTTGCTTCAATGTAAAGGACCTATGCTTCAAGGAGGCTTGACTCTTTCTAGTTCCAAAATCATGGAGGTTGAGATATGTTGGAAGGTTAATTCAAATAAGTAGAAGGAGGTATTCAAATTGCTGCATAAATTTCCCTCTAAATTTAAGTCACATCAAGGACTACGGAGGGTTTGGGAGCATCTACCCTAATCTCATTTCCTTATGAAAAACTTCCCTCTATAGAGATTATTTACAATAAAAAAATAATGGCTACTCTAGCATAAAACATTAATCATCCAAGGAAAAAGTGACTAAGGATGGAAACCTCACATAATCTAAACCCGTGACTTCCTCATCCCAATAGATTATCAACTAGCCTTGGAGGAATCTTCTATCAATACAACCATGCCCAAACAATTGAGAGAACTACTCTTTATATAGATTTTAAACATACTCTCTTTTTTCTTAATTGAAAAATTCACCAAAATTCACCTTGGATTTGAAAAGAAGGCCAATATAAGCTTCAAATTTGATTTTTGGGTCATTATTTTCTGTTGTAGTAACCAATAATATTAAATTATTAAGATAAAAGTTGATATTCTTCTTTATATTTCATTTTACTTAAAATTTGAAGATGACCATTAATAATTCCAGGATGTTTGAGAGAGGATTCAACCTCACCTAACTTCATATGAGGAAAATATCACTTGATATCCCATTAAGAATTCAATACACTTAACCATTTTTTTGGTTTCAACATTCCAAGACTATTGCGTTT
>LPNX011205622.1:0-81497 GCA_001517045.1 Pseudotsuga menziesii | reverse complement strand
AGGCACATAGGAAAGCAAGACTAGGTGAGGTGAATCAGCTTTGTTGCCTCTTCCTCCTCCACTCTTTCCTCCATGTAAAAGCATGTATGAGCTGCCATTTGAACACTCTTTAGCTTGCCCATGCGCCCTTGCTAATTTGTGGGGTCCTTGATAGATTTGGGATCAGCTTTTTACACCTATGGGGGATTTGCCTATTTTGGGTAAGCCTGCTTTATGCTAGATTTGGATGCTTCCTTATGAATTCGATTTGCTCATGTATTCTATATATTCAGTAGCCTATGTTATTACAGGGTTGGCTATTGTACACTCAGTTAATATAATTTTGTGTTACAGCTCCATATTTAGTCTCCATTGTTGATAATTTTGCATGATCAATTGTTAATTGTTGTGGGTGAAATTAATCTACTGCAGGCCTGAATTTCTATAGGGTTATGTCTTTGTCATTTGTAGGAATCCCGAAATGATTTCCAGGCCACTTTCCTTTGGAGGTTAGAATGGTTTCACTTTTCATTCATACTACTTTTGAACCATCTATGACTTGTTGGATCATTAAGAATAAAGACAAACAAATTGATCCTTTCATCGAATGGATACATTGAATCTATCGTTTGACTTATCACCTTAGTCTCATGTCTTGTAATGACCCAATTTGAAAATTCCAAAGAAAGGAAGAATTTGGGACAAAATTGTGTTGACTAATATTGACTTTAGGGGATTCGAATGGGACAAGAGGGTCTTGAATTTCGTAGAGAATGATAAGATGAGTCTTAGGACCACTCAATGGAATCTATATTCACTTTAGAATATTTTATAGACATCTTCAACTTGATTTGGGGTCATTGGGAAAATTACTAGTAAATTATGATTAAACTCCCCTCAGGGTGTGAGCATAAATGGATTCCCAACTCATATGTGGCACTCCCAAATTGAAAAATAGAGTACGGGGATTGATATTAGACTTCATTTACTATCATTATGTTTGGAAATAATTTTTACAAATAGATTTATAAATATTCACAATGAAAGTGAAAGCTTAACTTCGACTCATAAAATGTTTATAAAATGCTTCAGAACATAGAATGAGGGTTATGGACCATTAAAAAAATGTAAATACCCTAATCAATAGAATTTAACATCTGATAATCCTCTCAAAAAAATCATATAAACAACGCCTCTGAAATGGAAACCAATACATGGAAACTAGTCAAACCATTGCTTGGAAATGTGACATTTTTGCATATGTATTTCTGATAATTTTACTTAGAGAGAGTATGAAGAACATATTATAGAGACAAACATCATTCACCCATGCTTAGGAATCAACTGAACTCAACAAAGTGCAATCATCATTCACATTAGTGCGAATTCATGTGGAAACATGGGGATTGAGAGGTAGGGAATGAGAGAATGGGGGGGAAGAGATAGATATAGAAATATATCAGCCTCCTATATACAATAAAAACAATCAATTAATATCCAAATGAGAGGTTAGTGTGGCCTCTCAAATATCCAATTTGTATGAGAATATAACTCCCTTGAAAATGGATCACTAGCAGGGAGAGTGAGCACTCACTGTGCAATCGACAAGCTAGCGCTTTCCAAAGTGCCAAAGGAAAATTATGAAATGATAAAAATCCATTTTAATTCCTCATGAAATGTTTTCATAACTCTCCTAAGGTCCTCCAAGGTTGAATTCCCTCCCATAGTATTTCTCCAACCTATCCTTGATGTTTAGTAACCCCTATGACATGTGTCCTTCTCCTCATCCCTTAATATTCCTCTAAATTTGAATTGTTTCCACCCACCTCCAACTGTTCCCTCTTGATGGATATTTGTATCCCTGACATGTCATATTACAATAGGTCTACAATCAGGTCTACAATCATGTCTGATTTTTTCATATAATCTTCCATAATTGTTGTCATAAAACATAGGGAATCTCTCTCCAGGTGGCACATAGTTTCTTCCTATATTCTTTCTCTTCCATGGGGATTTAGTCCTCTTCACACATTTGAATCCTTGGGAACATGAAATTTTATTTTACACCTATTCACCTTACAATAACGTTCCATTCCTCATCATTTCAAATTTTGGGTTAGGCCATGACAAGTGTAAGGGGGAATCTCTGAGTCACCAAAGGTCTCCATGGGCCTCCAAGTGTCTTCATGAAGAAATGGCACTTTATTTTCTTAATACTTATTATTTATATGACCTAATTTAATGTGTATATGGTAAACTAAGGTTTTGTTGGGTCCCATAGCTCCCTTATTGCAAGATTTAATGCCTCCACCCCAACCTAGGGAACTAGTAGGTTGGTGAAACACTGTTAACTAGTAGTCTCATTGGGATGGGGACATGACATGTCTTTCATGCATACTATCTCTCATACCACACTTCATATTTTTTTTCTCTGTTTCACCATTTTTTAAGTGAATGGTATATATTGATAATTTATTTTGCTATTTTAATTGGTTCAAGTCATGGAAATAGGTAAGAGTGCTTGATTTTCCAATGAATTCAACATCACATGCATATAATCAACTTGAAGCATTTGTGTGATACATTTCTACATGTTATAAAAAAACACATAATCCAAAACCCTTCAAAGTGTTTGCACCTAGTTCACACCAGTACTAATATTTCGAAGGGAACTAATAGAGGGGGATCACCCCATTCCGAGCTGAAGGGATGACAAGATGGATAGGATAAATCAAAGAGAAAATCCCATAAATGTGCCTAGACCCCACAGATACTTTAAAGAAATGATACGAGCGCATGACCAAGTCATATCGATGGTGGAAAAATTTCTCCGAAAGGAAGAATCATGACTTATTTAACTGTGAAGGATTGTGAAATTCATACCTCCCTTCAAAATGAGCAAAGATCACGATCCTCTGACACTAGCGATCTACGACAAGAAAAAAACTCGCGGCAACAACATGCATGGGGGTTAGCAGGATACAACATTGCGAAGGGATAGTAGGGGCCGTGCATATAGACAACCAAGATCTTATGGTGCATTTGATCCATGGTGGCAGCAGGTTTCGCACAGTGGAGGTGCACGACAGTTAGAAAAGGAGGTCGTTGTGATATGCTCAAGTGTCTTGCATCTAGCAATGGCTAAGATTTGATGTGGTTCAGATTAGTGGTCTGCAACGTCTTCGTCAACGAAAGGTGCAAAGAGGATAACCAAGGTAGGTATTGTGAAAGTGTGTAAAAGTCCGCAGCAAGCGATGAATGATCTCTACACAGAGGAGTTCTACGACCAAAAAGAAACATCGCGCTACTAAAGGTTCTCGAGGTAAAGGGGTCTGCATGAATGCGATGCTTAGTTCGAGTATGGGAAAGGTTCAGTGAAGCCGGTCATACCTGAGAAATTGAAACTCTTAGGAAGAGCTTGGGAATCACCATCAGGGAAACCGAGCATGTGTCTCTTACTCTGTGTTATCATTTTGGGTCCGGCATGGATGCTGTACTGAAAGGACGATTTTGGGTAAAGCATTATGGAGGACCTGCCACCTCAAAAAAGTGTTAGGATTTGAATGATGGTATGGGATTTGATTCCCAATTTTTTGTAACAGAATTGGGCTCTGTTTCGGGGTTGGTCTCAAGAGTCATGACATTATAAATTAGACCTCAATTGATGAGGCAAGGGTTGGAATTTTCATTTAGAAATCATTCTACTCTCGTTTTTTGTCTACGATAACTCTCTTGGAAGTATTAATGAGAAATATGCTCATGCATTTCTGAAATTCATCATGGTGGTTGCATTCAGTCTCTTTTCCTTATTCATCACTTTCATTATTGTGTATGTATACTAATGCACTCTAGATTAGTATAAAAGGAATTATCTTTCTGTTAATCCCTCCTCATATCAAACATTGCATTTGTTATTATGTCCTGGTAAATTCTTTGGAATTCATCTCCTATGGTCCACTGCAGATACAAACTTTTATGTTTATTCTACTAAAGGCGGTGCAAGAGATTCATCCATAGATAGGTGCCTCTTGTTTCGATTGGATTTTATCATTTTCTCCCTACCACCCTTTCAATATATTTGACTGTCTGTGATGCTTACTTTGCCTTGGAATATAAAGGAAATTCCCTATCTCAGTTTTGCTATAATACTCTTAATTGATTCGGGATTTGAATCCATTTCCCAATGGTTTTTCTGTATGTATTTTATACCATTTTTAAATCTACCAACACCTTGCTATTATCACAAATCTATCCTTCTACGAGCTGTCCAAATATTTATATATATGCACTTCTTTCCTCTGTGACAAGTGTTATAGCTGATTTTACCATAGATGGTGAATCACATTTTTATGGCCTTCCCTGTCCCTCTGCAGACTCCTTAGACCCCATGGACCATTTTTGTACTTTTGATGTTTCCAATATCATCCCTAAAAACATGTAAAAATTTCCATACATGACTTTCAAACCCTTTCTCACATATATACGCGGGTTTTACCAATAAAACCGCGTACATTAGGATGTGTGCAAAATAACAAATTCTTTTGGAGTGTTCCTTGATGTGGATCCGACTTGCTTGTCTCCTGGCCTTCCATATGCCTTGAGATTGCTTAGATTTGACCTTTCATTACCCCATTGAAGATCTATATAAGGAACCCTTTGGATACATTGAAGGCATGAGGAATTGAGAGCAAGAGAACTATAGTCCATTGTTGCTAGAGCTTATACTTGAGTCTGCATCCCTTTGTCTCTTGGAGCACTTTTGTGTTCTTCCAAAGCTTACCTTTTTCTTGTGATCTTGCTATCGAGAGATGGAGTATTGAAGTGGCGGAGGCCCAAGTGGGGGACTCAGTTTCTCCGATTCGCAGACATGCCGACAAAGGCTGTCTCTATTGTAATCCCTATTTTATATTAATAGAAATATCTTTTCCTGTCCAATAATGTGTATTTGAATGAATATTTGATCCATGGATGATTTCAAATGCTTATATGTTATTGATTATATATGCTATAGTAAGTATAACACAATTATATATAACATGCTTGTCTTGTTTATTGGATGTTGAGGAAGCAATTTATCAATTCAAGCTGGAGTTGGAAAGCTCAATGGGGGTCTACATCAACCGTCTGGAATAAGGTACGAATCGAGATCCTTTGGTGTTAGATATTTTGTTTCTCTTGCATATAGGAAAGGATTTATTTCTGGAGTCAAGCTATCTATTATGGTACCCCAAGCCATAGGAATTTCTCTCTGTAACAGAATTGGTGACTCCACTAGGGAGTTCCTAGTAATTGTCTTTCCTTTGGGGGTTTTTATCGGCATTCAATGTTCTTGAATTGCTCCGATTTCTCTGTTTCTGAGTCGGGTTTGGGGGCATGTTTGCCTGGTAGTGTCTGATTGGTGTGAATTTTGTCTCAGCTTATCTATTTTCCTTCATTTTTATACATTTTTCTTCATGTACACGAGTTTTTAACTCATAGTTGCGTGTACACGCGGTTTTGACTGCGATATCCGCGTACATACGCAGATTTTCTGCATATAGTTGTGTATGCCCTAAGTTTTGCATTTTAGAGGAAGATTGATTATTTCTAGGTGAATTTTGATGATTGCTGAGTCTCCTTTGATACTGCTAGAGTCTGTATACACCTCTGTTTCTGACCAGAGACACCTTTTTTAGGGTAAATTTTTTTTTAAGAATGTTCTTGTCATTGCATTTTCGATTTTTTGTTTTGGGATTAGTGCATTAGAGTTCTTTTACCTTAGTACTTTCTGTGGGTGCTATTTGATTGTGCTTGCAGAGTCTAGGGGTGGTAGAATCATTCTTTTCCTTTTCTATCTCATTTTTATTCAAAAAATCCAAAAATATTTGCTTCTTTGCATCATTATGCATTGCACTTTGCACTTTGCATGGTACTTGCACTAGGTTTTCTTAGAGAAGTATTAGTTAGGATTTCATATAGGAATGATTGCATTTGTCATTTGAAGAAAATTATGCACTTCACATAGTAGCATGCCCTGTTTTTCATTCGACACAATGTATTTGCATTGATTGTTAGGCGTGCATTTTACTTCATGTTGCGTCATAACACCATTGGTTGCACGGTCATCTACCTTTTTTGAGTAATAAAGCCAAATAAAATCAATGCTTAATTAAAATGGATTACATTATTTTCTTTGATAAGGTACACCAACAAGATTAGGCTTTAGGGTCTTGGAATAGTTCGTTGTGAGTAAATTCTCCAAGACCACTAAACAACAACATGTATGTGTCTGTCCAGGTGAGAGTGTGAAATTCCTTGGTATAATTAGTGTTTCTTAGGATCCTCCTCTTACAAGGGAGTTAAGCACGAGGAAGTGTGAGAAGTTATTGATTGGGACGAGAACTAGTCATAACTGAGTAGCACCGGAGATATTTCTAGGATTGTATTCGTATCTGGGGGCTCTTTTGAGAGTTTCGGGCTTTGCTACCCTTCCCATACAGTCAATCCCGCCTGCGACTGTCTGCCTGAGCATTGATTATATTAAGGTGACCTTAGTTACCTGACCTAGGTTATCGATGGGGTACTTTGTAGGGGTTATTCTACAGGTGTCCTGGCCAGGTTGGGGTAGGACAGCACAGTCGCTATATGTGTTGAAGATGAGGGCCACAATAATTGGTTACGAACCTTCGCTTGTTGTGTATGCGAGTATCAAGCCTCTCCTAGGTGAGACATACCTACTTCATTTAGGAGCTCACATATCCTACCCTTGTGTGCTTGTGATTGGCTTTAGATTATATTGGTGTATGCTCTGTGCACTTTAGCTTGCTTATGGTTTGCGTAATTAGAGAGTCTTTTTCATTTTTTGAGTCATTGTGGATTCGGGTGCGGCACTCCGCCATTCTCGTCGCTTAGTAGGACTTCCGCCTTCTACATCTCCTCCTCCTTTGGGAGAGAGAAACAGACAGTCTAGGCGGAATACTTCTCACATTGATTCACACACGATGGGATATCATGAAGACGAAATTCTTGAGTTGTATTCTCCACCTCAGGAGGTTGGAGAAGAAGATCCTATTCCTATATATGATCCTTCACCTAATATACCTACACACTCTAGGTTCGATCCTTCACATTATATACCTACACACTCTGGGTATGGTCCCTCATTCACAAGTCGTTGGTATTGGATGCCGAGCGACAAGACTCATCATGAAACTGCATGCACTAGTTATGTTAGTTATGGCATGCCTGGTATCCCTACACATGATCCAACACATCATGCTGAGTCAGAATTTGATCCTAAAATTATGCCTGGGGGCATTCCCATTCCTTTCCATGTAGAGAGATTTGGGAGCACGAGTCACATTTCACCCTCCATCCCGGCAATGGAGGCTACATCTCACGTTCATCCTAGACCTGGTGTTAGTATTCCTATTCGGATACCAAAACAAAGATGAGTGACTATAGGGAATACCACTTACATAGTTTCACATGTCCCCTCGTCCTCTATTCCTAGTTCTTCGAATGCTATTACTCCCCATCATTCACGTGGTCCTTCGGGCTAGAATGTTGCTACGAGTCATGTGCATACTGCTGCTACTCGCATAGTTGTGTCTCAGAGTCAAATACCTCCTATTGTCTCGGGAGGTCATATTCCTACTTCTGGAGGTCATATTCCTACTTCTGGAATGTCTATTCCTACCTATGGAGTTTCTCATGGGACATCTCATGGGACTTCTTATGGGACATATTATGGACCGCAGTATGCACAGAGTTATTCACCTTATGGGTACAGGTATCAACAACCCACTTGCTCCCTAAATTATGGCTTTGTAGCCCCAAATAGTCAAGGTACACAACATTATGATGCTTCCATGCCACCCTACACGGGTCAAACGGGAGGAGGATACTATGGCCATGGCCATGGTGTTTACAGTCATCAGTCCTATGTGAGCCAAAATTATTAGGGAGCGTCTCATCGACCTGCTCAACCTAGACTCCCTTTCATCGCAAAGTTAAATTTTCCTGACTTGTTGAGACTAATGAACGATCCAGTCTCTCATGACCCAGCTTGGCCGGCTGCCCCTAATAAGCTTCCCCTGGACATTCCCAAATTTGAGGGAAAACTAGGAGAAGATCCTAGTGAACATGTTACGACATTTCACCTTTGGTGCTCTTCTAATTCCTTACATGGAGATTCAATCCGTTTAAGGCTATTTCAATGCATCCTTACAGGGCCTGCAGTGAAATTGTACATAGAGTTACCTAGGGGGGTATTTATTTTGTTCGATCACCTAGCTATGAGTTTTCTCAACCACTTCCAGCTACCAGTGTGTTACGACATTGGTACGAAACTCTTGTCGACATTTCAGCAAGACAAAGCCATGCATATCTCGGACCATATCCAAGAGTGGCGTAGATGGAAGAGATTCATTAAATCCTTCATACCGCCAGAGTTTCTCCTTGAATGGTTCCTTAAATCGTTACTACCTTATATAGAAAAGGATGTTTCTACATCCGGAGTTCAAAATGAGGAACAAGCCATTTTTAGGGTGCAGGAAGTGCAGGAATTGGATTTGATTTATGCTCAATCCATTTTGTTATATGAGATCATTCCTAATGCTCCGCATTCTAATTTCGACGCTAAGATCAAACCTAGACCACATGCCGATAGCATTGTTGGTTGTATGAGTACCAAACCTGTGGATTCGGTTGTGAAACAGGTGAGTCAATTGTCTATCAACCAATATGCCTTGGGAAAAGCCATGGCTTTGTCTCAACCCACCCAAATGGTGAGTGTGCTTTCGGTGCAATCGTCAGACCAGAAGGGTAACCAGTAACCTGGAAGGAATAAGAAGAAGGGTAAAAACAATCGTAATGGTGGGAATAGGAATGAAAATGCCAATTCTAATGACAAGAATGCTCGAAATGCTGGGGGGGACAAGCAGCCTAAACGTAACGTTAAGTTTCCTTACAAGTTGTGTAAGGATGACCACCTCACTCACTTGTTCCCTCAAATAGAAGAAGCCTCGAGGTTCATAGTGCAGGGCCCAGCTGTGCTGACTAACTCTTTACCTGATAATAAAAATATGAACTCGAGGACCAATGATCAGTCTGGTGGAGATCAAGATCCACCGGAAGCTAGTAATGGTCATGGTTGCATAAATATGATGCATGCTACTAAGGTGGTGACTCATGCAAAGGATTATGGTTCATCACAACCTGACCTTGGGAAGGAACCTACACCACCCGGGAGTCCTTTGCGTATTGAAAATCTTGTGGATAAACTTGAATTTGCACCTTGCATTCCTAAGGGAGTCCTTCAGCGTTCAGGGCACAATACTAATGCCCGAGCCGCCCAAAACTATTCTGTTGTCAATGATTTGGGCCACACTCCTTGTGCGATGTCTGCAATCGAAGTAATTCAGAGTTGTCCTTGGCAAAGGAAGGATTTTCTTTTTGCTCTTGGTGTTAAGGATGATAATTCTTCCTCTATCATCAAATTTGAAACCGTGGGACTACAACCTCTCTTTTATTACTATGTGTCTCTCTTGATTAATGTAGAATGTCTTAACATGACCGTCAAACCCACTGTGATTGACGAAGACGTTGCTACTTCCATGATGTCTTTAGCATGTTGGAAGGGTTTGGGTTCCCCCGAGTTGTTTAAATCGACTACCATGTTCACTACTTTTGATGGTAGATTGTTTCAGCCGCACGCCATTCTTCCTTCTCTTAAGGTCCATTTGGGAGGGAAGGCTGTCGCGATCGAGGTCGAGGTGGTTGATGCGCCCCTTGACTACAATCTGTTACTGGGTAGGAATTGGATGTACAATATGCAAGCCATAGCTTCTTCTCTATTTCAAGTTGTATGCTTTCCATTTAATGGGAAGATAGTTACGATTGATCAAATGTCATTCAAGAATCTATGTGTTACCGCATCTTCAGGAGCTTCTGTCCCGATTGTTGCGCACTCTCAGTCGGCAACTGGGAGTGTGGGTGTTGGCATGTACCCATCCCTTATGTGATCCTTTAGTTGTCCTACACATGTTCTTATGATTGGGTCTAGTTCTGGTGAGCCTTCGTCGTCATTGCGTTCGGTGTCATTTCGCACCACTCATATGGAAGATCCTTGGATTCTTCCTACACCGAGTCCTTTGTGTGAGCCTATCGAAACGGATGTGCTGTTGCCTGTAGCAATGATAGCATATCAAGATAATCTTGAATGTGTTGCAGAGCCTAGTCCTTCCTCTTCGTGAACGGAGGAGGAGGGCCCATATGTGCTGCCTGCATGGGCAGTTGAGTCTTCTCATGCACATGACTGCCTTGATAGTGTTTTTCCATAAGATGAAGCTATTATTGAGGCTATGTCTGGAGTTGAGCCACCTTGGGAAGTGTTGCATCATAGATATTATTTTCTTCTCGAGCTTGACCGTTTGGAGTGTGAATAATTTAGGGAGATTCTTAGTGAGAGAATTGGTAGTCCCGTGGTTCCATTAAGCTCTCCTGGTCCTATGGTTGATGGAAACATGACAAATATATCTCCTACCGTCCCTATCAATATCTCTCGCGATCTTGGCAAGATTGAGAATGTCTATATTGGGCCATAATGTTCCCATGCTGAGATTCAAGAGTATACAGAGCTATTCAAAGAATTTCGTGATGTATTTGCTTGGTCATACGAGGAAATGCCAGGTATCGACCCTCGCATTGTTGAGCATGAAATTAAAACTTATCCCAATGCTAAGCCTATTTGACAATGCTTACGTGTGGTGAATCCTAGGAAAGCACCCATGATTAAGGTTGAGATAGAAAAGCTGTTGAATGTCGGTTTTATCTATCCTGTTCCCTTGACAGAGTGGGTTTCAAACCCCGTTTTGGTTGATAAGAAGCAGGGAACGATCTGTATTTGCACTAATTTCCATGACTTCAATTGTGCCTGTCCTAAGGATAATTTTTCCACACCATTGATCAAATTTTGGATGAGTGTGTGGGAAGCGAGGTATTTTCCTTTATGGATGGATTTTTCAGATACAATCAGATACAAATCAAACCTGAGGACCAACATAAGACTGCCTTTATTTGTCCTTGGGGTACCTTTGCATATCGAAAAATGCCTTTCAGCCTTAAAAATGCTAGAGCCACTTTTCAATGGGCTATGACCTTGATCTTCCATGATCTCAAATCGATTATTGAAGTCTTTTTGGATGACCTCGCTGCTCATTATCATCAGAGGATGCGTCATTCCTACCATTTGAGATTAGTGTTTGAAAGGTTCCACCATTACTTGGTCAGGTTAAATCCTCATAAATGCATCTTTTGTGTGAATTCTGGTCGCTTATTAGGGTTCATTGTCTCCAAGGAGGGTATAAGAGTTGACCCTTTGAAGGTTGAGGCAATACTTCAATTGTCTCCCCCGAAAAACATTAGACATATTTAGTGTTTGCAAGGCATGGCAAATTTCTTGGGGAGATTCGTTGTTAACTTTGCCCATTTGACTAGAGGCTTTATGCATGTTTTGAAGAAGGACACTACCTTTTGCTGGGATGAGCAAGCCCAGGTGTCCTTTGATGTGCTTAAACAAGCCTTAGCATCGACCCCGATGATTAGTCCACCCGACTATAGCCGTGACTTTTTACTTTATGTGGCCACATCCATGGAGACGATTGGTATGGTTTTGGTTCAGGTGGATGAGGATCTGCAGGAGCATGTCATATATTATTTGAGCCGAAACCTTATATATGTGGAGATCCGTTATTCCCATGTGAACTTGCCTTAGCTACCGTTCATGCGGTTCAAAGATTGAGACACTATATCCTCCTTCGCCAGACCTTGGTGGTAGCCCATTTCAATCGATTTCAGTTCATCCTCACTAGAAGGATGATAGGGGGAAAGTATAATAAGTGGATTGTCATCTTGTAAGAATTCGATCTCGAGTTTGTTTCGGCAAAATCGAAGAAATCGTTGATTTTTGCAGAGCTTATATCTGATTTCCCAAGTGAAGAGGAGGAGGATGTTTGTGAAGATACATTTGTCGATGAGTACATTTTCATGATCTCAACTTTGGATCCATGGTATGGGGATATTATCATATATTTACAAACATTGAAGGTCCCTACTCACCTTTCACGGGATGAACGATGACGGTTACGTCACGTATCCAAGAATTACCTCATAGTGGATAACACATTGTACCGCCGTGGGGTAGATTCCATTTTACATCGTTGTTTAACTCATAAGGAGGCTGAGCTTGTGCTGAATGATTTCCACGTAGGGGCATGTGGTGGTCATTTATCTGGGATTTCTACAGCCCAAAAAATATTGAGAGTGGGTTATTTCTGGCCATCGATCTTTAAAGATCATGTTAATGCGGTCAAGAAGTGCCACCCTTGCCAGGTGTTTGCACACAATATGCGCTCACATCCCGCCCTGTTACATCCAATTATCACCATTGGTCCCTTCACTAAGTGGGGGATTTATTTCATGGATTACAACCTAGCTTTAGCTGGGGGGCATCATCATATTATCATGGCTATTGACTATTTCATGAAATGGGCTGAGGCTATGCCCATGATTATATCCGACGGTGAGACAGTCACACATTTCATATTCAACCAGATCATTACTCAGTTCGGTATTCCGAAAGAGCTTGTCACTGACCATGGTAGGCACTTTCAGAATTAGATGATGGAATAGTTGGCCTCGAAGTTAGGGTATAAGCAGGAGCATTCTTCTTCTTATTACCCTCAAGTGAATGGATAGGTTGAAGCAGTGAAAAAATCACTCAAGTCCATTCTCCAACGAACAATCGTACACAGCAAGACCAATTGGCATATCATGTTATATCTTGATTTGTGGGCTTATAGGACCGCGATTAAGACTGCCACCGGTTTTTCTCCATATCAGCGTGTACAAGGAGTGGAGTCTATATTGCCGGTTGAGTGCGAAATCCCTTCTTTGAAGCTATCCATAGAGCTCTTACCAGACACTTCCCCATTGGAGGAATGTTTGGTCCACTTAGAGCATCTTGATGAGCAGCGCTGAGATGCCTTGGTGGCTCTAGAAGTGAATAAGCATCGCGTTAAGGTCCAGTATGATAAATCTGTCCATCCAAGGAAGTTTAGTGAAGGAGATTTGGTCCTTTTGTGGGATCACGCTAAAGAACCCTTGGGGGCAGGAAAATTTAACCCCATGTGGCATGGTCCTTATGTTGTTAAACGTGTGTTAGAGAAGGGCGCATATGAGTTAGTAGATTATGAAGGGACAGCCTTGGCGGAGCCTAGAAATGGGCTCTATCTTAAAAAGTACTATGCATGATTCTCAGCCAGGGCTGACTATTGTATATTATTGTACAGTATTTTGCATAGTTAGGTTTTTCTTATGGTGATCGAGTTTGTTGATTAGATTTTGTTTCTTATGGCAGATGTCAATGGAGTCTTCCATCTATATAGGGTTCACAGATGGTGCTAGCCGTCACACTCAACACTCAGCCTCTGCTGCTTGGGTGATTTATACTCCTACGTGTTAGGTATTGTCTTCAGGAGGCGTATGTTTACGCCCTCTTCAGACAATGTTGTTGAATATAGTGCCATTATCGAGCTTCTACAAGATGCCATTCCACATGGTGTTCTATCTCTTGAGGTATGTCTTGATTCGGAGTTAGTAGTGTCATAGCTTAATGGCCTGTATCATGTTAGGGATCCAACATTATTACAAAGATTCTTACGTGTGAGATTGTTAGAATGGAAATTTGACAACATAACATACATACATGTTCCAAGAATTTATAATCAAGTTGTTGACTCATATGCTAACTATGTGTTAGATTGGCATTTGTTTCACAGACAATAAGCTCATCACAAACATACATTTTTACACATGTAAATAAATAAACCAATCATCATAAAAAAAATTCATTAAACATCCAAAATGTGATAATACATAAGTGTCATGATACAAAAATGGGGCTTCTGAGCCACCAAAATATAAATACACGGCATTACAAAATCTATCACTCCCAGGTATCTAAGCCTGGGGAGGAGGAGGGGGGTTCTGATCATGGAATGTCACCACAGCTCTAGCTAGCCATCAAAAAAACTGCACTCATGCTATTGGCACACCCACCACCTGACGCTCCATGGCCTTAGGTAGGTCCTCGACCTGCGCCATGGGTACCCTATGTGTCAGCCACACGAAGTTGGTATGAATGCTTTGGAGCGTCTACTACGCATCCACACCCATAATGTCATCTCCTTTTCCCCTCCATCTATGATGAGGGAAAGCTTCAGGCCATCGTGGTCCTACATCTGCATACATATGATAGGATGTCACTATGTGTTGTCATGCAAAAACATGTCTTTTTGAGTCTATATATATAAAAAAAAACATAAAAAAATTAATAATTCACAAAAATTAAAAAGAGGGTTGAGATTCGTTACCAATGTCATCATATGCTGATCTTGGTGGTAGAGGCATGTCGAGATCTCCCTGAAAATCTATCCCCGCATAGGGGTAATCATCGATGGCAACTATCTGTCACCGCCACCATGGAAATAAATCAGATGGATAGGGGCTGGACACCCTGCCTCCACCCAGTCTGCGCATCGCATTTGCCCAATGTCATTGGGATAGATCTCAAACCCCGTGAAGAGGAACGTCAACTCTAGGGCTCAATCCCAGAACACGCTCAAAGAAAAATGTGCTCAGTACACTACTGAAACTGAAGTTTTGTACCCTTCCCATATTACACTCACTGAGCTGGTGCTTCATGTTGCTCAATAGCACAGTGCTCAAATCATAAATTGTGGGTCTCATGCACTCCACTGCATAGAACATCAGGGGCCACGAGGCCTGGTGGAGTGAGGCTAGCCCTGCTAACCTGCCGAGTGTCAGTAGTATGGACTTTAGGCTTAGCACCTGTATGGAGTTAGTTGGGATATGAATCCTAACCTTCTCCATGTCCGGATAATAGTATACAGCTATATACTCATCTATGGTGAGGCCACCTACGGGCCCGCGAGAACATAGGTTCACCACTTCCCCCCGTCGGGACAATTCAGTAATGGATTATATGTCATCCACTTCTATGGTGAGGGACATCCCATCGATCTAGAATGACTCTGAGTCAGGATCCCAGTAGTCTACTAGCATCTACAGCAATCTTGGTTTGGCCCTTAAGCCACCAAGACACCAAAACTTGTAAAGCCCGCATGCACGAAGAGCCTGTTGTGCCATTAGATCACCCCGTACTGCTTCTTCTACATCCCTGTTCTCTCGGTCCCTCCATTCTAGAACCATCCTACACATTTAATTCAAGTTTGACTCATTAGATGTCTTAGAAAAACTTGAACCTAGCCGCATACATGACTGTTTACTAAACAGCCGCATATGTACGCGACTTTGGGGCATTTTTTCGCGTATAGCCAGCCCTATACGCGGAAAAATCCTCGAAAAATCCTCGAAAAATATGCATAATTTAGAATGTTCTAGAAATCAAATTGGACCATGGAAAATTGAAAAATTTATATGTCAATGAAAGAGCAGGGCATGGGAAGTTACCTAGAAAAAACGATGTCGGATTCCGCCGGCTGGATCTCCCGGAATTTTCGTTTGAAGTTCTAAGCTCAATTGGGTAAAAATTTCAAATGTTATATAATGTTTTGAATTTTTTACTATTTATAGAAAATTTTTAAATTTTTGAAAATTTTTACCCCCTTTTCTATAGTTTTGGACCGTTTCTGACCCTTTTGGACCATTTTTTACTAATATATGATGCAGGAGACCATTTTGAGCGTTGTTTCGATTGTTGTTTTGACTTGTTCATGCCGATTTCAGGTGTGATGTTTAAACCGACATATAGGTTAGGTTTCACCTCCATTTTCATTTTGCATGACCTTATGACCGTTTCATTATAACCTTAGGTACGAACCCATTCTATCTTGTCACAGAACGTTCTTGTTGTTTTAGAAGTGACATGATGTGAATGGTATAGCTTGACCTTACACGGGTACCCTAGTTAGCTCCTTGTTTGCATTTGGTGCCCATGCCGACAGTTTTTCTTTTAGGATGTGGGAGTCCATTGTATAGTATCGCCATGACATTTCGCAAGAGCATCATACTCCTCTTGATCTTTTGCTAGCCTGTTTCCCCAGCACTCCCTTATGTCAAGTTGTAATTGCATTATCATGAGCTTTTCCTACCTCATTGAGCCTTATTCCAGCTTCCCTGACTTTGAGTATCATCCATATATCCCGAGCTTGTCTCATGTCTAGCCATGCAGAGCCATTTTATATATCCTTTGCAGCTTGATTCCCTATTTTTACCGGGAGGGGACTTTCCCCCGAGTGTCGCTATCCTACACATGTGTCCTTGCATTGAGCATGGGTATGTTCCGCTGCTTGGAACTAGTTTCTTTTCCCATTTGACACTCGTCTCCTCCTAGTCTTTAACTTTAAAGCGATTTTATTCTTTTTCAGGATTTTGAAATATTTGAAAAAGTCCAAAAAAATTAAAAAACCAAAAAGCTGGACAAGAAAAGATGTTATCTTTGGTAGCATTCGAGTCATGTCACCTTCAAACAAAGCACTGTATATCACATCCGTTGGTTGGGTTAATAGTTTTACTTTAGGAACTATACTCGTTTATCTAAATTTAAATCCACCGACTGGTTAAGCTTCCAGTCCCTATGGAGCCTCTGTCGATGCCTCCTGTTTCATAGATTTGTCTCAGTTTTGGATATCGAGTCTATGCTGCCTACATTCAGTCACCATTTTCCTTTATTCTCTTGTTTGAATGAAGCTGAAACATAAGTCGGTCGTTCCTCAGTTATCTTGACTTTGCATGTTGGCCATTCCCAGTACAGTTACTGGTTCGTGCACCTTATGATCGAGTCCTTCCACATTATATAGCCTTGTTGAGTACCTCATGTTGGATGATGGGGGATGCCTTAATGCCCTCCTTCCAATGGATTTCATCCCATCGACTTTAGATCATGTATTCTGGGATAGGAATCTAGAGTCATGTTTGAGTTCCTTGAGACTTACCGTCATCAATGGCAGGTTCTCTCGCCATCGACAGTTTTTGGGAATACATTAATGTCCCCTAATCGATGGATTCTCTCAATTGTTCAACCTCAACACATTTATTCACACTTTTTAGTTTGCACTCTAGTACCTTGATTCCCATTTTCATTATTGGTGGGTGATCTCGCGTCTGTTAATGGTATACATCAATGACCGGTAACCAGATGATTGACTACTATGTTCGACCTCGACACCTCTATTCACATAGTAGGACATTTACTCCTAGCAGTTTGTGTAGAAGACCTTCCAGGTTGGTGGCATCTCTTATATGCTACCTCCTTGATCATGCCAGTGTTCATGAGATTTTTGCTCTCGTGACTTGATTCCAGTATATGTCAGACATTTTCAGCCATTATGGAGATCTTGATCCATTATATATCTTCAGTCTTCATGGAGATCATGATCCTTTGTATATCTTCATCATGGAGATTCTGATCTATTTATATTGTACGTGGTGATGACCACATATGTTATATTGTATCATTCCTATGCATGGCCATTGTACTCTTATGTATCCGGGACTGCTATATCTATTTGCAGTTATGTGCAAAGTTGTATCATTGTATAGTGCTGATTGGGTGGCTGGTTCTTCCATTGGGTTCTTCATCACTTCACTTTTGGGATGGACTTATAATGTATCTCGGCCATTGTATGACCCCTCTGACCTCACACATTAGGGGGAATTTGTTATAGATGATTTTACCACACATGGTGAATCACATTTTTATGGCCTTCCTTGTCCCTCTGCAGACTCCTTAGACCCCATGGACCATTTTTGTACTTTTGATGTTTCCAAGATCATCCCTAAAAACATGCAAAAATTTCCATACGTGACTTTTAAAACCTTTCTCGCGTATATACGTGGGTTTGACCCCTAAAATCGTGTACATCGGGATTTGTGCAAAAGGCCAAATTATTTTGGAGTTTTCCTTGATGTGGATCTGACTCACTTATGTCCTGGCCTTCCATATGCCTTGGGATTGCTCAGATTCGACCTTTCATTACCCCATTGAAGAGCTATATAAGGAACCCTTTGGATACATTGAAGGCATGAGGAATTGAGAGCAAGAGAACTATAGTCCATTATTGCCGGAGCTTATACTTGAGTCTGCATCCCTTTGTCCCTTGTAGCACTTTTGTGTTCTTCCCAAGCTTACCTTTTTCTTGTGAGCTTGGTATCAAGAGATGGAGGATTGAAGTGGTGGAGGCCCAAGTGGGGGACTTAGTTTCTCTGATTCGTAAATGTGCCGATAGAGGTTGTCTCTATTGTAATCTCTATTTTATATTAATAGAAATATATTTTCCTATCCAATAATGTGTATTTGAATGAATATTTGATCCATGGATGATTTCAAATGCTTATATGTTATTGGTTATATATGGTAGAGTAGGTCTAACACGATTATATATATCATGCTTGTCTTGTTTATTGAATGTTGAGGAAGCAATTTATCAATTCAAGCTGGAGTTGGAAAGCTCAACAGGGGTATACATCAACCGTCCAGAATAAGGTACGAATCGAGATCCTTTAGTGTCAGATATTTGGTTTCTCTTGCATATAGGAAAGGATTGATTTATGGAGTCAAGCTGTCTGTTGTGGTACCCCAAGCCACAGGAATTTCTCTCCATAACAACAAGCGAAATCCCTCTCTGACCATATCTTCTAGAATACAGTCTAAAGTTTGCTGAAATGACTACCCCTATGACTTCTTGTAGTAGCCACTGGAAAATTACTGGGTGCTAACATCTTGGCTTTGTTGGAGGGGAGGCCTAATTGCTATTATATCCCCAATAAAAACGACATTGTTTCAGTTCTACAACCCGGTTGAGAAGCCGGTCATAGACACACAATTGGTTTTGCATGCTCTAGTGACTCCAAAAAAATGGAAAAGCGACTCCATTGGGAAATACTGGTGACTAGAATAACCCATATGAGAAGGAATCTTGATGCAAAACCCTTCCAAGAAGGTTTTGATCCTCAAATTTTGATCTAAAGGGCCAACAGCTTGTAGAGGTTAGTTAGGAATTTATTTTTTCCCGCTAATAGTGCTATTTGTTTTAGAGATATATCTAAAATTTGTAATGAGGAGTGTGGGTTATCCCTTCCCATAACTAAATCTGAATATAGCCTCTTCGAACTAGCATCCGACCCCTCCTCATTTGAATTTCCCCTCATCGCTTGGTCACCTCAGAACTTAGAGCCTCTAGGCAGAGGTTTCTCATACCTACCATACCCCGAGTGCATTACGTTAACCGATGATCAATCCTTATCGGATATCGCCGTCATAAGGCAGTTTCCCTTCACACCTTCATCCCCCACTACTTCTAGGAAAAATCAGCCTTCATCTCCAAATTTCTCCACTCCCCACCACCTTTCTATACCTCACAACTTACTGATTCCTATCACACCAGTCCCAACCCCTTTAGTAAAACCTGTCATACCCTTGAGGATGGAAAACATATTTTCTCCTATATGCCTTCTTGTGGTTCTACATGACCTACCTCTAGGATACTCCACTAGGATCAGGAAGTTCTATGGAGAAAGAGGGTACTCACGTGAAGAACATCTCAGATGGTTTTTGGACTAGGTCAACCTAGAAGAGGTACACTGCGACGATGTTAAGGTCAGGTTATTTTCCTAGACCCTTGCTAGAGAAGCGATGAAATGGTATAAAAACATCGCAGATGGCTCTATTATGAGCTATCAAGCCTTCGAGGATGCTTTCAAATACAAATGGGAAGATCAAAAGAATCCCAAGCAGTATCTCTCTCAGTATCATTCCAGGAGGAGGCATGAGAGTGAGTCTATCCAAGAATTCTTAGACAGGTTCATGAAAGTGTATAATTCTATCCCTGTTTAGTTTAAACCTCCCACATGATCCACCTGGTTTCAATACACATAATATTTCGATGGTGAATTCTCCTTATGGCTAAGTGAAAGAAGATCAACCTCCTTGGAGGCTATGATGAAGGATGCCATAGAAGTGGAGGTGAACTTGGTCATTGCAAGAAAGAAGAAAAGAGATGAAGGGGAATGGACAAGAGAGGAAGGGGGGCAAAAGGTTGACAAAGAACTTGAGCATCCCTCCACCTCGAGCTCGCAAGAGGATAGAATCGACACAATGTTGAGAACCATGGAAATAATTATGGAGATGATATCAATGGATGGTAGACCCCCTCCAAGGGAGAATCATGAACAGAAAAATAGGAATCCAAATGCCAGAAGGCCTAAAATTTCCCAGAACAGGAAAAGGAGTCCTCCCAAACCACCTATTAGACCTCCATTCCAAGAGGATTTCATGGATCAGGAGGGCGACAATCAAGTTGACGATGAAATCTGTTAGTTGGATATCAGGTCCCTTGCCACCTTTCTCACCAAGGAAGAACATGACAATGCTTGCCTCAAAATAGAAAAGACACTTCCAGATGAGATAGATGACTTCAGAAGAGGGTACAAGATCACTGTCCTGGACATGTAGAGATAAATCATCCTAAGGAAAAGAGATGTCCCAGTTGTGAGAAATAGAGAAGTAGGGAACAAAGCTTCCACTAAAAATCCTAAAATTGACCCACCTCCCAGAGATAACCCCAAGAATTCTTTGGAGCCTAAAGGGAAGGAATGAAGGGAAGACAATCCATTGAGCTCTAACCTCGAACATGCCACTTTCAAATTGGAGGATGAAATTGAAAAGATTAAAATCTATGTCCCCCTTATTGAACTACTGAAGAATTTAGAATATCATTCCAAGATTTCCACGGTTTTGAAACCTCTGGGGGAAATCTCTGCCATATCGGATAGCCTGAATTTGCAAGATGATAGGCCCATCATCGTGTTTGGCCCCCATGTAGATGAACCTTTCGATGAAGAAGGCCCCCATTTCTATGTTATCCTGAACATAGACAATGCCATGCTACACAATTCCATGCTCAACTTAGGAGCCTCCCATAACCTAAATCCTAGAAGGATCATGGATCAACTAGGATTGGATGTGACTAGACCCTACAAGGATATTTTCTCTTTTGATTCTAATAAATTGAAATTACTGGGCCTATTCAAATACTTGGTCATATCTCTCGCTCAAATCCTTGCTAAAACCATGGTCATGGACGTGTTGGTGGCTGACATTCCACCGAAGTTCAGAATTTTTTTATCTAGATCTTAGGTGGCCAAGCTCAAAGGTGATCTCTAGATGGACATGTCGTATGCCACTATTCCCATTTTTGGGATACAAGGAAGACATTTTAGAGAACATAAGTTGGCGTATATGGTGACCAATGTCGAAAGGATGCAAAATTACCCCGCTATTTTATTTATTGATAGAGATGAAGATGGTTCCTGCTTCGAGAATGTTACTTTCGTACCTACTAAGGAGGAGTTAGGCGGAATATGGGACATGGATTTTGATGGGTCATCCTGCAAAGAAGGAACATGGGTAGGGATATGGACGGGGCCCCTGGGAATCCGTGCTTTGAGGTATTCTTACAAGATTTCATTTGACTATACAAACAATGAAGTAGAGTACGAAGAAATGATATTAGCCATCCTAGATTTGAAGAAAATCCAGGTCAAGAGGGTGGTGATACATGGATATTCCAAGATGGTAATCAAGTAAATGACCAGAAAACATTAGGCTAGGAATCCCCAAATGAGGATCTACTGAGAACACCACCCAAGACCTCATAGAATGCTTCAAGGAATGTGGTTTTAATCTGATCCCTAGAGTACAAAACTGCATGGCAGATTCCCTGGCTACCTCAACAGCATCTTTCAATGTCCCCACACATCCTATAGGGAAATATGAAATTGAAGTGAGACATGGACCTTATGTCCTAGATAATGTGAAGAGATGGAAAACTGTTCGAAGATGATAACCAAATCTACCAGTTCCTCAATCTCACTGGTGAGCTTGAGGGACCACCCGTCGACAAAGAAAACGAATTCGAAGAGGAAGTTTCCCCCACTTAAAGGCCTTTGAGAAAACAAATGGTAGATCTAAAGGAAGCGATTCGGGAAGAGGAGGTTACTTCTGTTGATGATTCCAAAGAAGGCGACGAGGAGAGAATTCATGAGCCTGAATTGCAGGAGTCTGAGGTCCAACAAGGATATGAGAATAACCTATGCAGCAAATAAATTCTGCAGCTAAAGGGAAATTCCATCCCTAGAGGTCTAGTCCCTCTAGAGAAACTCTTAGATCCAGATGATGTAGCGAGAGAGACTCAGTTGGTCCCAAACTGTGAATATGTGGATGAAGTGAATATTGGGATAGAAGAGCATCCTAAGATCATCAAAATAGTAAGGACCCTCTTGCTTGAAGCCAAACAAAGGTATATCTCACTGGTGAAGGAATATTCATATGTGTTTTCCTGGAGTTACAAAGACCTTAAGGCTTACGACACCAGCACCATCCATCATACCATACCAGTCAAGAGGGATGAGATGTTGTTCAAAAAGAATCTTATAATGATGAATCCAAAACTGTTGCCCCTAGTGGAAAAGGAGATCAAGAAGTTATTCGAAACCAAAATCATTTTGGCCCTCCAATTCTCACATTGGGTGGTGAATATGTTTCTTGTTAGAAATAAGAATGGGGAAATAAGAATTTGTATTGACTTTAGAAAATTTAATAGAATTTCCTTGAAGTATCATTACCCCCTTCCCAAAGTGGACCACATCTTGTAGAAATTAGTGGGTTCATAGAGGATCTCCACGCTGGATGGTTTCTCGGGCTATAACTAGATTGTGGTTCATCGAGATGACCAAGAGAAGATGTCTTTCACCACTCCTTGGGGCACCTTTGTGTACGCTAAAATGTATTTTGGACAGATGAACATGGGGGAAACTTTCCAAAGGTCTATGGACATAGAATTCACCGATGAAAAGGACAAAATATTGGTTATCTATATTGATGAAATCACTATTTTCTCCAAGTATGATGAAGAACATGTCGGCGGTCACCCACCTATTGAAGACATTTAAGAAGTGTAGGAATTCATTCTTTTATATGAAGGAGGGGAAGTTGTTTGGGCATATAATCTCTCAGGAAGGAATCAGGACAGATCCTAAGAGGGCCATGGATATTAGAAAAATTGAGCTCCCTCGAAATAAGGCAAAAGTTCAATCGTCCTTGGGAAAGGTAAATTTCCTTAGAAGATTCATAGTTTCATTTATTGAAATTGTCAAATATATAACTAACATGCTAGGAAAAGACCAAGAAATCGGGTGGATGCCTAAAGCTAGAAAATCCCTCGAAGGGATATAGAGGTCCATAGTTGAGGGACCTGTTCTCACAAGCATATATTTCTCCAAATATTTCCTCATCTTCTCATTTTCCTTAGAGCACATGGTGGCATGGGTGCTACTGCAAAAGAACCACGAAGGATATGATCATCCCATCACTTTCTACATCAAGACTTTGAGGGATGCCCCTTGAAGTATAACATCCTGGACAGACAAGAATATGCTCTGGTGTAGGCTATAAAATATTTTAGAGTGTACACCCTACATTCCCATATTATATCCCACATGCTCACCGGTGTTGTGAATGCCATTCTCACTCAACCGGATCTAGAGGAACGAAGGGTAAAATGGATAGCAATTTTGCTCGAGTATGATATGTAAATCAAACCCATGAAGTTGGTCAAGGGCTAGGGGTTAGCTAAACTTATGGCCCAATACAACTACAATGATCTCAACCTGCACATGATCGCTCAGTTGTCAGTTGGAGAGTAGGAGCCTCAAAGATACCCTAGTTCCCCAATAGGTGAGGATTTTCTATCGTCACCATGGTATGTCGACGTCATCTTTGTCCTGTAGCATTTGCAGGCCCCAGATGGAATGGATAAAACTAGATCCAGATTCCTCAAATAGAAAGCGACAAGGTTCTGCATCCTAGACGAGAAGCTATATTGGAAGGATCCTAGAGGAATTTTGATGAATTGTGTGGACGAGTACAAGGCCAAGAAACTCATGGAGGAATTCCATGCAGGGGAATGTGGAGGGAATCTTTACTGAAAAACCACAGTAAACAAAATTATGAGGGAGGGATTCTACTCACCCACGATATTCTCTGACACCCATAAGAAAGTGGAATCCTGCCATAAATGCCAGATTTTTGAAGGCAGGAGAAAATTGATGCCGTTGTCTTTAAATCCCATCTAGGTTGAAGCACCTTTCCAACAATGGGGGATATATTTTATCAGAGAAATAAATCTTCATTCTTTAGGGAAGCATAGATGGATCTGAACTGCCACTGAGTACTTCACAAAATGGATCGAAGCCATTCCCACAAGACAAGCCACTGAAACAGTAATCATGCAATTTTTGGACGAACATATCTTGTCTAAGTTTGGTGTTCCCAGGAAAATAATTATTGATAACGATCCAGCTTTTAAATCAAAGAAGATGATATCCCTTCCTTAGGGGCATTCCATAGCCTACTACCCCTAAGGAAATGGACTAGTGGAATCCTCAAATAAGAGTCTCATGAGGATCATAAAGAAGCTGATACAAGGAAATAAGAAATCTTGGCACACTAAACTAATCCATGCCTTATGGGCTAATAGAATTAGCATAAATAAATCTATAGGCACCACACCATTCTAGTTGGTCTATGGTTCATACGTAATTTTCCCTAAATCCCTGAGCTTACCAATTATGATATTGTTGCAAGAAGAGGACATTGAAACTCACCCCACCCAGAGAAGGATGTATCAGTTAGTTGGGCTACAGCAACAAAGGGAGCATATTTTCGATAGAACACATCCTTTCCAGGACAGGATGAAAGAAATTTTTGACAGAAGAACCAAACCCAATGATTTCCAGATAGGTGATTTGGTGTTGCAGTGGGACGCACCCCACAAGGAGAAAGGAAAGCATGGAAATTTTGAACACCTATGGAAAGGCCCGTAGAAGATCTCCACCTTCATGGGAAAGAATGATTATGTATTAGAAGAAATGGAAGGTGGAATGGTATTTGGAGCCCCGGTTAATGGGAGGCTCCTGAAAAATTACTTTTTGTAGGAGGACTCAGTCCTACTATTATTATATATATTATTTTCTTTTGTTTTAAAATATAATGCATGTGTGGATGTCTCTCTGACAGAATTTAAAGCCCGAGGTGAAGGCAATAAGATCTTCAGGAGATGCCATAATTAAGTTTTTTTTTCAGGTAAATTTTGAAGTTGCAGGAGAGGTTGGGTGATCCAATGGTTAATACACATGTACTACATAGTTCTTTGCATCCTCATAGGGAGGATAACATCCCCGAGTTGGAGCCATTGTTAGAACATGGTTTGCACTAGTGATAATATTTTGAAGGGAACTGATACAGGGGAACTGCCCCATTCCGAGCTGAAGGGACGATAAGGTGGATGGGATAAATTAGAGAGAAAATCCTGCAAACATTCCTAGACCCCACAGATCCTAGAAAGCAACGACGTGAGAGCACATCCAAGTCAGATCGATGGAAGAAAAATTTTGTCGAAAGAAAGAAGAGCGACCTATTTAACTGTGAAGGATTGCAAAATTCATACCTCCCTTCAAAACCATCGATGTCCATGATACTCTGACACTCACGATCTACAATGGGAACAAAAGTAGCGACGACAACATGCGCGGTGGTTAGCATGATAGAGTGTTGCGAAGGGATAGTAGGGCCTATGCATATGGACGACCAAGATCGTATGGCGCATTTGATCCATGGTGGAAGTAGGTTTTGTGCAGTGGAGGTTCACAATGGTTAGCAAAGGAGGCCATTGCGATATGCTCAAGGATCCCGCATCTATCAACGACTGAGATCTGGAGCGGTCCAAATCAGCGGTGTGCAACATCTTTGTTGATGAAAGGTGTAAGGAGGCTAACCAAGGTAAAGATTGTGAAATCATGTAAAATTCCACACCAAGTGACGGCTAATCGCTGGGAAGAGAAGATCTACAGCCAAAAATCAATGTCGCACTACTCAAGGTGCTCAAGGGAAAGGGGTCTGCACGAATGCAATGCTCAGTTAGAGTATAGGAAAGGTTCAATGAAGCAGGTCATACCTGAGAAACTGAAACTGTTAGGAAGATATTGGGCATCACCATCAGGGAAAGCGAGCAGTATGTCTCTTACTCTCCATTGTCGTTTTGGGTCTGGCATGGATTTTGTAGTGAAAGGTCGATTTCAGGTAAAGCATTATGGTGGACCTGCCACCTCAGAAAACTGTTAGGATTTGAAGGATGATCCAGAATTTGATTCCCAGTTTTTTGTAACAGAATTGGGCTCTATTTCGGGGTTGGTCCCGAGAGCCCTGACATTATAAATTAGAGCTCAATTGATGAGGCAAGGGATGGAATTTTCATTATGAATTCATTCTTCTCTCATTATTTGTCTCTATAAATCTCTTGGAAGTATCAATTAGAAATATGCTCCTTCGTTTCTGAAACTCATCACGGTGGTTGCATTCAGTTTGTGTTCCTTGTTCATCACTTTCATTTTTGTGTATTTCTGCTAATGCGCTATAGATTAGTATACAATGAATTTTCTCTCAGTTAAGCACTCCTCGTATCAGACGTGGCATCTGTTATTGTGTCCTATTAAATTATTTGGAATTCATCTCCTATGCTTCATTGCAGATACCATTGTTTGTTGTTTATTCTACTAAAGGAAGTGCAAGAGATTCATCCATCGATAGGTGCCTCTTGTTTCGGTGGGATTTTCTCCTTTTATCCGTACAAACCTTTCAAGATATTTGTTTGTCTGTGCTTCTTAATTTACCTTAGAATATAAAGGAAATTCCTTTTCTCATTTTTTCTATAATACCCTTAATTGATTCGGGATTTGACTCCTTTTCCCAATGATTTTTGTGTATTTCTATTCTACCATTTTTAAATATACCAACACCTTATTATTATCATAAATCTATAGTTCTACGAGCTGTCCAAAGATTTATATATATGTGTTTCTTTACTCTGTGAAAAGATAGAGCCCTCTCTAACCATATCGGCTAGAATACGGTCTAAATTTGGTTGAAATGGTTACCCCTATGAATTCTTGCAGCAACCACTGGAAAATTATAGGGTCCTAACACAGAGAAAACTACAATTTTAGTGTATTATTGCTTCCTTTTCCACATACTGATCTTGACTCCTTCATTCAGGTTTTAATTGATTTTCCTAAACATCCTTCTTCCATCTCATTCATGACCCTTAGACATTTTAGGTTCAGTGCTTCAAACCATTTATTCATACATTCTTTTACTGCATTGAAATAATTGCACCACACTTTACTAATCGATCCATAGACCTACAAACCCTTTAATTCATGGTTTCTGCAATTTTGAAGGGTCAATCTAAAACACCAAACATCAACCTCTTGTATTTATACATTTTAATGACTTATTAGAGTTAGGTATTTTTATCATTTGGTTTCTTGTATTGTTCTTCTCCAAGTTTTTCATCATAGCTAAATGCATTGTCTTCTTTGGATAGATTTAGTGACACTAACTTTTACTGATTCAAGTCATCATTGACTTCCACAAGGATGGTAATGAAATAGTCCACATCGCACATTATTGTCATCATGGTGGGGCCACTGTTATCCTGGATTTTTATTTATACAATAAAAGGCCATGAAATGTGGTCCCAAAGGTCGATTTTGAATTCCTTTGAGTCAATTTGAATATGAAAACCATCACTATAACTCTACTTCACTCCTTAACAAATACTATCAACAATGAGGACCAATCATGGTCATTTATTTTTGACTGATAGCTTTTTTACCAAACAAAAATTACCAAATAATGCCATTGATTATTATTTACTTTTTTACATGCTTTAGAGGATTAACTTTTCTATACTCTTAGGCATCACATGTGACTTGTACATTCACACTCGGGGCTATGCCAAAAACACTAGAGCTAGTCATGTAAATTTGTTGAAGTGCAAAAAGAATCACCATGTCATCAGTAATCATACCTACCATATCATCATATCAAAGTGATACATATGGATCCAACTACCCAACCTACAACTTATAAGCTATCACATGATGTGACATTAATGACACGAATCTCTTGAACTTGTTGAAATCAATGACAACTTTATTCAAAAATCTATCATTTTTTCATTGATGGAAACCACTGCAACTCTCTGCCACTTTGACATCAATGGAAAATAAATCATTTTTCTCTTAACATGTGATCATTTTTCTGTCATTCTTAACATGTGACTCCCCCTATCACCAATTATTTATTTGTCTCTCCTTTTGATATTAAAGATAAATAACTACTCCCCCTAAATTCACTCCTCTCTTTCTTTTTTTGTTTCCCCCCCTTTGACTACTCTCGCCCAGTTGATTGGCATCAAAACATTAATGGCTGATATAATTTATCATGCCAACATCTCTTCTAGACCTGAGTGTCAAACATCCTTACGAACACCAAACATAAAATTTAAAAACAATTACTCCAATCAAGAAATTTAAATTTTGGGATAGATACAAATCCTTTGTAATTACTCCTCTAAGAAGAAAATACATTTTTGTAGGATCTCTTTCAAGCATAATGCTAAAATATTTCCCAGGTTATTCATTTCCTCAATGATTCCTCATATGTACACAAAATTGCATTATCCTCACATCACTGTCTCTGATGTTACCAAATTTATTTGGACTTTTCACTACTGATTCCATTGTTATTTGTTCAATATTAAAACTTGGTTCCTTCTGCAATTCCCCAATTATATGGACATACTTCAACACCACTTGAAGATCCTTGCATATTTGATTCAAAGTCCATATTTCCTCAATCTAGTGGGTCCTAGCTTTCACTCATCCTTAACATTGTCTAAAATATTATCTTGGAAGGACATCTAAAATCTATTGATAGTATTCATCCGCATGAATTCGTTTAGAATCATCACATAATTTCAGTTTCTTCAAGGGGTCCAAGTCACCAAGATCGGTGTGATTGAAATTAAAATTTCTTTATCTCCATTGATTCATATATTTCTCATTGAGATACATTCATGATAATTATTTTCCTTTGTAAGAGTTCCAATAAATCCCAATTTATTTGTACAAAAAATCTAGGCGACTAATTATTAGATTCTGATAGGGAGATCTCGGGAAAAAAATGGTCTTCACGTAGATTGGATGAGAGAAATAAGAGAATAATAATTGAAGAACAATATAAGAAATATTTCATTAATGATTATTCACATTATGTGTGAATATATAATACAACATCAATGAATAATTCAAATACCTACATAGGTAGTTGAATCTACCAACCTAGACTGACTTTAGAGTAACTAGGAGTTGGAAAATCACAATTATAGCTAACTAGTGCAACTGCAAATCACTAAAATAGTTAATAACCAGTTATGATCAGTTAAAATCAGTTACAATAAGTTAATGGAAGGGGATATGTGAACAAATGATTCCTATATTCCCTTGAATCATGCAAACTGGTGCTAGAGACATTGGAAGTGATATAACTGATGGGGATAGGAGTTTAACTAAGGATAACTGATTGCCTACTGGAGTGAACTACTGGATACTACTAGTGGCACTCTGAGTGGGTTCCTATAAAATAGGAATTGATCCCTGGAGCTCCAAAATGTATGTAGACAGGTGCAGTAAGTCGCATATATATGTTAGTTATGCCCCCCATGAACCGATGATGTGATGAGAACTCCTAATCTAGGGAAATTAATCAAATAGACTTTATGTGGTTAAAGGCGATAAAGGGTGGATTGATAATAATCCCAATACTTCCCTATTATCCTAACTTTGGACTACTCGGGACTTGGTAAGTAAGACCAAATTTCACCCATTACAATCTAAATGCAAAATATATTTGTCCATGAAAAATTGAGAGAAAAGGAAAAACATCATGGAAAAATACCTTCCTAAAAAATTGACCGAGATACACAAAATGTAAACTACTCCAAATCCAAGTAGGTGTGAAATTTATTAGATGTTTGTAGGTATATTATTCTTTAGAAGAAGAGGAATATGTTCAACTTGATCATGAACATATACAACTACATAAAATTTTATGAGACCATGTAAGGCAACTGAGATAATCTAAAAAAGGAGCAACAGAGAGTGCTCATTCAACTTGAACTTAAAATCAGGTTAAAATGAGTCTTGATGTGCTTGATACTTGAAACCATGTTAAGTAAAATAAACTCCATGTGAGAGGAGAATACATCCAAGCGAATGCAAGAGGTCTCTGTCATTTCTAGCATTGTGAGGAGATGAGTATGTGATTGAGCAGGAAGAGACATAAGACATGGGACTATATAGAGTGAATGCTTGATCTCCAAAATATGATGTAGCTTCTAAAAATATCCGTGAAATCAAAAAATTTAATATCAACAATTCATAAGAATATACTGACATCGAATCCCCAGCAACAATTTTGAAAGAGCCTTAAGGTGCTTGATTTTTCTCACAAAATCTGATGAGATCAGTTACAAGCATGACTTAAAGGTATTGAATATATGAATTTGAACCAATTAAGGTGAAAGATTTAGAGGATATTTCTTCAACAGTGGAGGTTCAAATCTCCTCTTCTAGAGTAGCTGCATGAAAAAATGAGACATCAAATTTCTCAAAAAATTCGAGAGCAACAGTAGAACGAGTATGGTTTCAAATTGAATCAGTTGAAGACTCACTGGGATGGAAGGAGAGTTCTTCAACAATGGAGGTTTGAATATCCTCTTCTGGAGTAGCTGCATGAAAACATGAGAAATCAAATTTCTCAAAAATTTTGAGAGCAGCAGTGGGATGAGTCTGGTTTCGAGTTGAATTAGTTGAAGAATATGTCATTTCTTCATATAGAAGGACTTCATCTTCTTGAGAAATAATGGAGGTTGGAATAACTTGAAAGGATATGTTATATGAACTCTCCCAATGCTTTTCACTAATCTCTTCAATCTGTTGGCCAAATGCTTTGTCCAATATGGACAAAATTTCACTTGGGAATTCAACATCATAAATGAGATAGCGCATCCTAGGAGGAATGGATAGAGACATGGGTCCATATGGTATGTACTAGTTATTGAACCAAATATATTTCTCATCATCATATTCTAGCATTTCCACAACTCCAATAGACACATAAAAGAGCTCATGGATCTTAAGATATGCAAGCATATTCAATTTCCATTTAGCATAGTTGAATGATGATAGAGGAGGAACTGATATCAAATGCATATTGAAGTTGTACAATAGAGGTTTATGCAATTTTCTTCTTCCAATTTAGGAACAACTTTGAATCCAAGAATTTGTACATGTTAATCAAATCATGTATGTAATCTTAAATAAAAACTCAAAAACACGAATGATGTCATGTTTCCAATTCAATCACAACTTCTTCTACTTTCAACGGAATCAAATTTCATCAAAGACGCATTTGATATATCAAAGAAATATTTCAAATAGTATAAGTAACTTAACCTATATCATCCCATGGATTGATAAATATCAATCTAAAATAGAGGGTACAGATGGTCATATCTCTCAAACTAGAGACTCAAATTGAATTCCATGAAAGAACCCATTTCAGATAATGGAAATAAATTTCAAAAAAGCTATGGTAGGGCCTACAAGATAATCTATAGAGGTCATGTCACCTGTTTAAATTTAGATGTGATTTTCAAATTTTGTTAATGAAATTGTACCTGCACAAAACTAGAAAGAAACTTTTTGTAAGATGAATCAACCTCTATTTCGACAATAAGCACATTTTTCAGAGTCTGACACTGCTTTAGAGACTTCTCTGGACAGAATCCATAGTTATCATGGAAAATATTGCGGGATTTATGTGGAAACTCAGTTGCTTCTGGTGCATCAATGGAAATATCTAAGGGATACTTGAATAGCTTGACCAAGTTCTGATACCATATTAGATTCTGACAGGAAGATATTGGGACAAAAATGGTATTCACATAGATTGCACAAGAGAAATAAGAGAAGAATATTTGAATAACAATATAAGAGATATTCCATTAATTATTATTCACATTATGGGTGAATATATAATACAACATCAATGAATAATTCAAATACCTACACAGGTACTTGAATCTACCAACTTAGACTGACTCTAGAGCTAACTAGGAGTGGGAAAATTACCATTATAGCTAACTAATACAATTGCAGATCACTAAAATAGTTAATAACTAGTTACAATCAGTTAAATTAAAGGGGTGGGTTAACAAATGATCCTATATTCCCTTGAATCATGCAAACTAGTGCTAGAGACACTAGAAGTGATATAACTGATAGGGATCAGAGTTTAACTAAGTATACTGATGACCTACTAGAGTCAACTATTGGTGGCACTTCGAGTGGGTTCCTATAAAATAGGAATTGATCCTTAGAGCTCCAAAATGCATGCAGAGAGGTGTAGTAAGTGGCATATATCCACTATTTATGTCCACCATGCACTGGTGAAGTGACGAGACCTCATGAACTATAGAAATTAATGAAATAGACTTTATGTGGTCAAAGGAGAAAAAGTGAGGATTAATAATAATACCAACATCAATTTTAGATCCTATGAATGCTACATTGTGTAGATTGTAATTCTACCTAAAATATTTGATCCTATTTTCAAAAAATGCAAGGATTCCTTGTCCTTTGCATCAACAATATTTTGTACCATCCTTCTCTCGATGTTGTCAGAACTATGAAGATGGTGTTTGACAAAAACTTTGTAGGTCACATTTTTTGTCCTTATAAGAATGTACATGCATGAATAACTCGGTTGGGTATGAAATTTCCAAATAAAACATTTTATCTAGAATCCTATGAACAACAATGATCCATGTGTGTTTTATATAACAACTACATATTAGAAATCATTCTTATCTTTTCTGATATTTTTTTAACCCTTAAGTAAAGATCATAATATATTGTGGTGACATATCGATAATGAAAACCTATGTAAAGGTCATATGTTTTACGGAAGTAGCAAAGGTTACAATCATAATCATATTGGTATCATCATAAAACATATGTACTTAGGATTAAATACATGTGACATTAAGATTGGTACATAAGGATTTGAAAGTGACCTAGTGTTTGAGAATATTACCATCAAGACAAACAAGTAAATGTTCCATGAAAGCAACAACATTCTTCTACTAGAGGAACATTACAATCCTGATTATTATAACATCTTGTTGGCTTAGACATATTTGAGCATGCATTGGACATCCTCTTCGAGAATATTATGACAGAGGGATGATTTTCTTGGGACTGGAATGTTGTAAGTACACTTATAAGAACCCTTCTAATTGGTATCATATGCAAGATTTCAAGAGACTCCAACACCAAGACATCTTGTTATTGCTTCCAGTAGTTTTCATCTTCGATCAATGGTTAAAATTGCTTTGTTATTTTTCACATTTTTTCTAGGAATACCTTCTAGTATTTTTATTTTATTGGATTGATTTACTTCAATGCAAGGTCCTTATTTGCTTTTTTTCTTAATGGGATATTGATTTTCAATACACCATCAAGATATGCAATTTTTTCACAATCTTCTTTAGGAACTCTCCTTTCTTGACCTTGATCAGATTCATGTATAAGATGGTCATCATATTTCTTTCATTGTACTTCATTTTTTTCTTCTCCATACTTTTGTGACTCCTGGTCTAATAGGTGTTGTCATACCACAATGTCATGCAATGTGTCCAAGGATATGATAGTTGTAACATTCCACATTTCAGATAGTCATATAACTACCTCTATTCTTTGATTAACAATTCCTTCTATAAGCTCAATAATGTATAGTGTTATGTCCATAGTTGTTGCAAGAATAACAATACCCAGGAAAAATATTTTGATACCAAAGATTGGATGATATTTACTGAAATGGAAGTCGTTGAAATTCTTGTCTTTCATGTGTTGGATGATCATAGTCTTTTTCTTTGCTATCTCCTTTAATATGTCTAATAGTTTTTAATTTTTGGAATTTTAATGCATTCTTTACATATCTAAATGTATGATTCCATCTTGGTGGAATCCTCCTCCAAATTCTTGATTGCAATGGAAAATTTGAGATTTGGAAGACATGTTGAAATTTCCTTTTGTTTCTCTTCAATTCTTTAATATGAACGAGGTTATTTTCTCCACACATATGCTACAAGTAGATTGGGTTAGTTCCATGAATATAACTTAGACTAGATTTTTCAGATGGTGGCCTTTTGGAGCTTAAGATTTCTTCTAGAACTTCAGCTCTGTTTTTTAGTTTCTCATTCTCTCTTTGTTAAGTGAGCATGTTTTCTAATTATTCGTTTAGGGAAATAATTTACTCTTCTTGATCATTACAAATATTTATTCTTTATTCTAAATGGTTCATCAAATTGCGTTCAATTTCCAATTCCCTTTGCAATTCCTTTCTCAGAGAAACAATTTGAAGTTCTTGTGTTTGACATATTTGTTTATGTATTTGTAATTTTTGAAGATATTATGATTTATATTGTCATTGTATATTGTTGTACTCCCATTTGGGATGTGTTTACCCCTTTGTATGATGTCTTAATTATGTCTAGACCTTGAGGTACAACCTATGTTGTAAGTCGAGGGAATAGTCCCCAGTGTAACATCATGTCATGTGTATTTGGAGTCTCTCTAGAAGAAGTCGGCCCTGTTAGGGAAGACAGTATGGGCCCCAGTATTATGTTTGGTCAATGACCTGAAAGGGTATAAATAGGGAGGCGCTCTCCCTCATTTATACACACCTCGCACTCTCAAGTTCGCATGAGAGGGAGAGAGTTAGACAAAGGAGGATAGATAAATAGCTATTGAATACTTCTTATTACTAATTTTGATCATCTTAATATTGTGAGGAAGTTTGTGATGCCTTCTCCTTTATTGTTTCCTTGGTGAAAATCATTGTGTCTCCTATATCTTTTGTATCTTATGCATCTTGTTGTACATGTAATTATTTTCGATAAGGATTCTATATAATATAATTAGATCTAAGTAAAAAGTTACATGGTATTAGACCCTCTCTGAAAGAATATAATGTACGAAAGCGAAAACTAGGGATTCCTAGTTCAAGGTTTTCTCTCCACATATCATGAGGAAAACGAGGGCTAGGACAACTCACCTCAGTAGGGTGTATATTTTGGTGGAAGCAATTTCAAAATTGAAGAAGTTTCATTTTTTACCCTATCATTGTTGTCAAAGGGAAGTAGGGCATCTGGCTTCAGAGGATTCCCACCTCAGTTTTCAGAAAGTGACCTTGCTGAGCAAATTTCCTGAAGGAGGCACATATTTCTGTTAAGATAAAATTCCCAAAATCCAAGTTTGGAAAATTATGGTTTCTCTAACAAAACTTAGGTGATCCTGCTCCAGAACCAGGTCGGACACCTCAAATTGTTAATACTTAAATCTTTTCTATTTCCATTTGAGGTTCTCATTTGAAAATATGACTCACCATACTCATCTTGTGGACAAGCTTGGAGGGGATGATAACATCCGAACATGGAATTACATAATCTCTTTGATCCTTGAAAAAAATGAATTGGATAAGTTTATCACTAAAGAAGTTCTAGAACCAAAGGGAGATTAGGTTAACACTACTCATAAGAGAAGAATGGATAAGAGAATAATTGCATATTCAATTAAGGATCACCTAATCCCCAATGTTTCTGCATTCAAGACACTGAAGGAAGTATATGATTCTTTGATAAAATTTTTTGAAGGAAATACCATCAATCGAAAGATGTCTCACTACTACATATTGCTCAAATTTACCACTAAACTTTTCCACAAAACAGTTAAAACTATTTCTTTCATGGAAAAAAAGTTTTAAGTTTTTGAAAAATTTGAAAATTTCCCCGACATTCGTCGCTCTTGCGATGAACCTTCAATACTGTCTCTATTGCGGAAAAATCCATACTTTGTCGCTATTGCGATGACCATTACAAACTTTGTCTCTTTTGGGACAATAATTCCATATGGTCACTATTGCGACGAAAATTACACACATTGTATCTATTGCGACGATAAGTTCATATGGTTGCTATTGGTATTACTAATTTGATTATCTCATTTTGTTTCCTACTAGTTAATCCAAGCTTCAACATATCTCACCCAACCTCTTCTCAACATGTGGTTGCTACAGTTACATTCATACAATAAGCAATAACATGGAGTCCGTCTTTATTCAACTTGAGCAATTTGTGTTGTAATTTAAATAATAAATCATGGCTATAGACTACAAAAAAATAAATCCAACTTCAATTGAAAAAATGGGCAAGGGATGTTGCATTTAACTTTAAATAATAGGTCATGCAATGTTTTTGGATTTTCTCAATTTTATTCCAAGCCTTGATAGGGATTTTGCAAGCCCATACTTCATAGTATTAGATAATAACCAATTTAATTAAAGAGTATTAAAAGATAGTTTTTCTTATCTTGATCCTTAAGATCAATATTTCTACATCCATTTCTACAATTCTAATAATATTTCCAACCATTAATGATACACATGGTATTCTTAGACACTTTAATGGGATTGATATGTATTCTTAGATATCAACCATTCCTACCTTACAATGATTTTTATGAACTTTCTTTTCTTCCATTCAATTGTTTGGACTATATCTGTTGGTTTTAGTGATTTTTATTGAGAATTAAAATATTTATTTCTTAACATTAACAATTTTAAAGGCTTTGAATCACCCATTAGATTTAATTTCTTCCCTTTTTTTGGTTAGTTTTCTTTTAATTACATGTTTTTTGTAAGAAGTGATAAGATTTTCACTCTCCATATTTTGTAACCATCCAAAGACACCCTATATTAAGGATTTGACATGTTAGTGATTAGTGTTATGTTCTAAGTTAACAAATGTTGTTACGCATGTCATTTTGTTATTAGGTCAGCAAAAAACAAGCCAAAACACATAAATGTTTGTAATTTCCTTTTAAGCTACCATTATCATGTTTCCCATAAATAATGCACTATGTTTGTACTTGGATCTTTTTGTTACTTATAATTGCTAAATCCCCACTTTATGTGCACCAATTCTTTAATTTGGGTTTTGTTATCTAAATTTTTCTAGTTTTCCACCAAAACACCTAGTCAATGACTAGAAGGTGGATACATAACTATTTGGGTTCAAATAGTGGTATCAAAACTACTTTATTGGCCTCACAGGAACCACAACATCTTACTCTCATATTGATGAAAATTGGAGAGCGAAATTGGAGGTCTTTATGGAAGAGGAAATTATAAGTATTTTTTACGAAGTTGAGAAATGTGTTACAAATGTGAACATAGACTTGAATACCATGACAAGAAAATTGACCATGGTAATCAACAACAAGGAAGTAAAGGATAGGGATGTGGGGCACTTTCATCCCTATAACAAAAGACATGAAGCTTAAAATCACAATCACCATGTAACTCCTTTTGCAAATAGAAGAGCGAAAGGGAAACCACATCAATCTTAGGCTTTTCGGAAAAATATACCATTCAAAAATTTGATCAAAATTACGATAACATCAATCCTCATGGGTAAAAAAGTTTCAAGGATTCTTAGGTTAAACCCCATGGATAATTAAAAAAAAACAATTTGCTACTCTTCACCTTGATGATCCAATGTTTGATTAGGTGAAAATGGTGAAACAATAGATTGAGGAAGAAGAGTGTATATCATAATCACATGGGATATTTGTGATAGAATTTTATCAAACTTTGGAGACCCTCACATAAGAATATTATTATATGGATTTAAAAAATTGAGTAAAACTTAAACTGTGACCATATATTCTAGATAATTCAAACAAACTAGCATGTTAATGGAATACATAGCACCATGTCCCTAAGATAGTGACTATGTACATTGATTGGTTTAATGACCACAAAAAGGATTTATGAAAGTTGCAAAACAACCAACTATGGTGGACTCCATTATGAATGATATAATAGAAATGATGTTAGAAGTCACCCTATAGAGAGTCAACTATTCATCGGTCAAATGATATTCACTCAAGTATTAAAGAACACAGTAGAGAAAATGAACGATATTATACTTAATTGTATCCATGAATAGTCAATAAGTGGAGTGATGGACTAAGAGATTAGTGTATATTTAATATAAAAAGTTATTTGTTTCATTTCTAAGGAGAAATGGTAAAGTGACCATAAAAGAAACACTCCTATCATAACATGTTGAATTTCTCGATGAACCATAGGACATTGCAGAAAATGAGCTAAGGGAAACAATAGAAGGTGAGGACAACGATGTTGCTAATTGTAAAAACTAAGGACATACAATTATTCCTATAGTTTATTTGCATTGAATGAATAAAAGGGAGAACCATCGTTTCCATTATTGGTACAAAAAGAATTCACAACTTCATTGACGAGAAGATAGTGTCATGAACAAGTGGGAAAACTATTCCCTTAAATAAATTCCAATTTCTTACCATCACCAACTTTACCATGGACTAGTGGAAGGAAATGATAAAAATTCTGAAGGTATTGTTGGACCATCGTGGTGTAACATTTAATTTTATGTGGTTTCATTTGAGCAAGGTGATGTAGTTACGGGTGTTGAATGGTCAAATATTTCAAGGAATTGTGCAATAAACATGTCTAAGATGTATATGGAAATTGAAGTAGGGCATTACTAGACCACCATTTAAGAAATGCAGTCATGTCCCAATAAATCAATATATGTCCATAAATGAGTTAAAATTGGCTATGGAACAACAAATTTTTAATTTTTCAAGTAATTCATTCAAGGGATTTCATGTGAAGCAAATGAGGATGTTGAAACCATAGTATAGAAGGAGGAGCACATTTTTTTTTTTTTTACATGTATTTTTTAATGTACCTCATGAAATGCCATTTGAGAGGGAGAAAGAACACATTATTGAACTATAATTGAGGTCCAAACTAGTAATTTTTCCTCCTTATAAATATCCTAGATTGTTTAAATATGAAATTGAAAAAAATGTTGAAGATATCTTGGAGATGGGCCACACTCTATCCCTAGCAAAAATCCATTTGTTTCACATGTGATTCCAATTAGGAAAAGGGATTGATCATGCATAATGTGCATTGATTGCTGAGATATTTCCAGAGGGATATTAAGAATATATATCCTATTCAAAAGATTTATGAATTGTCAATAGAGTTGCATGGTTCCATGATATTCACCAAGACAGACTTGAGATCTTATTATTACCAAATAAGGGTGAGAGTGGCAAAACATTTCAATAAAAAATTTAGAATACACCATGTCCACTTTGAGTTCCAAGTGGTTCCATCTAGTCTATCCATTCCACCCAACTACTTTTCAAGGCACCATGAATGGAATTTTAAAAACCTTATTCTTTGTTCCTCAATTATGAAACACCTTTACACCAATAGATAAAAGGGTTGCACCCCTTGTGGTCTCTTTGTTGCATGTAGTATATCCATGGTTAATGTAGAAATGTTTCTTTAACACTTAAGTGAGTAGGTGAACATTGGTATAATCGCCTATTTTATTAGTGAGCCCAAAGGTTAATACAACCTGGGCCTCAGTGTATAATTAAGAACACGGGGAAGGTTCCATCGCCTATTGTCTTTAAATATTGATATGATTGGCAGAAAATTATTATGATTAACCTTTTAATCAATGTGTGTCTTCCTCTTACCACTTAGATGATTGTACAATGTTTTTAATGCATAGTGACAATAAGGCTCTTGAAATCTGTGGATCATCCTTTTGAGAAGAAGGCTCCTCTACCTGCCTAGTGACAATAAGAGGTTATTGAGAATTGGAGGATCATGCATCTTCATCAAATTTGACATATTTTCTCACAACTACCTTCCAAAAAGATGGAATGTAGATTTTGTAACATTGGAGGTTTTTAACTCTTGCTTTGTTATCTCTGAAAAAACCCATAACAATCTTACTTATGTCGATTATGACCATGGAGGTATGATTCAATTTGTTCCTTCATTTCCTTTTTCTCTTCCTCAACATTCTTAAACATTCAAGTCAAAAGTTTGGTATGGTTCCAGTCTATTTTAATTCAATTAGAAATACATATTAGACATTCTCATGCCCATTATTCATTCTTCTTCTCATGAAAACAAATTGTGAAAACACAAAATAAGAAAACCCATATGGCCCATGTCCTAATAACCCCCAAAAACACTATGGTTCACATGATAATAAAAATTAAAAATTAGAACAAATTTAAAAAATTTAAAAATTATTATTATTTTTTATTACATTTATATATATATATATATTGCATTGTAATACATATAATATATATTAAAATGTAATATATATAAACAAATTATACATTGTGTATAATATATATTACAACCCAAATTCGGTGTTATCGAAAATAAAACCCTTGAATCCCAACTGTGAAATGATGCCGTGAAAAAAAATGAATCGACCCAAAGTTTGTAAAGGGTGTTAAATGAAATCATAGGGGGTTTCAACATCATAGGGGGTTTCCATTGTAGGAGCAGGAGAAAGACCCAAATCCAAACCGTGAGAATATGGTCTGCAAGGGACGAAAGTGTGAAGAATGAGCTCCAAGGTCACATGGAGGGCGTCTCTGACAAGTTGCAGGCAAGGACATTTGTATTCATGTTTATTCCTTTAATCCATGAACTAAATAGAGGAAAATAAGATTTGATGAACTGAATAATCATTTGAGAACCTCGATCCTATAGAAACTGTATGAATTCATCTGTGGGCCATACATGGTGAGAAACACGAACCCAAATATGCGGTTTCTTCAAGAGTATATCAGGATTTTTGGGAAGAAAAACCTAGAGGAGTTGGAGAAATCAAATAAATGGTAGAGAATTAGTGATTTCAATTCGAACTATAGAATTTTTCCCACATACCCGTCTCATTTTATAGTTCCTTTAAGTATCGGTGATGAGGAGGTTTTGCAGGCTAAAAATTTTCATGCATGGAGAAGATTTCCTGTTATCATATGGTGCCATCCCCAAAATGGAGCTATAATTTCCTGCTCCTTGCAACCTTTGGTTGGTATGATGAATACCAAGAGGAGCATGGTCGTTGGATGCCCATTACATTTTCTCTTCCTCTAACGATAAAACCTTGTGCATATGGGATGTCCACATAGATGATTACATCAAAAAATTAAAGGGCCACACTAATTATGTGTTCTGTGTTAATTTCAATATGCCATAATAATTATGTGTTATGTGTTAATTTCAATCCGCAGTCGAATCTTATGGTTTCTGGCTCCTTTGACAAAAATTATTGAGTAGGGAAAGGTCTTCATTGGAGGTATATCATGGCAGATGATGGAAGAGACTCTAAAAGAGTATTTCAAATCCTATGGAGAGGTTGTCGAGAATTTTATCATGAGAGACAGGTTAACAGGATGAGCCAGAGGCTTTGGGTTCATAGTATTTTCATAACCAATTGCTGTAGATCGAGTTTTGCTGGACAAACACACCATAGATGGTAGACATGTATGGTTTTGTTAAGCCACACAAATTTTTGTTTGATTTTTTATACCCATATGGACTACTCTTTGATTTGATGATGCGCACATGGACTCATGCTTAATTTATTAAGACCCACAAGGACTCATGCTTAATTTGTTGATTCCCACATGAAGTCATGTTTATTTTTTGATACCCACATGAAATTTCTTTTTGATTTTCTAGGGTTTGGAATTTAAGGTTTAGGGTTTTGAGCTTTGTTTTGTCAAGTTTTGATGTGTATGCTTTGATTTAGGTTGAACTGAAAAGGGAAATACCAAGGGAAGAGAAACAAAGGAGTGCACAAAAAAGGAGCAGTAATGTAGAATCTAGGCCTAGGACTAAGAATATTTTCATGGGGGGTTTAGCTCCTACTGTAACAGAAGATGAGCTTAAGAGATATTTCAAGCAGTTTGGAAATATTACAGATGTTGTGGTGATGTATGAGTCTATAAAGACATACTTATGTGTGGCAACGGTATGGCTCTTCATTGTTTGATACTTGATTTATTTTTAATTTTTTGTAGTTGACCTTTTGGTGTAAATATACTATATGAGATGCTTCATAGAGTGGTTGAAGGGGTACATCAAAGTTGGAGTTCTAGTTGAGAATATTTTAAAGATATATGTGCCATTTGATGTGATCCCAAACATCTATAGGTAGTAACAAGGATAGTATTTTTGTTTTCTTTTCCTCATGTTCTAGGGTGTATGGTTAAGGATTAAAAACTTCCTTTTTCCTCAGTTCCTTGGTGCTTGAACAAATACAAGAAACATTTGTGAAAAGATTTCTATTTGGTCCTTGTTTTATTTGCAACCTGAACCAATTCCTATTCATCATTATGTATGTCCTCCAGGTTGCATGCTTGATTTTTTTATGAATATGATTTTTATTAAAGGGTATTTATAATTTTATGCTTGATATTTGATTGGAAATAGCACCTGCTCTATTTAGTTGGAGCTTAGTCAAGCATTTTTGTTTGTTTCTGCACTTGTGTGTATTTTTTGTTTGCAGTGGTTGCTTTTAAATTTTCAATCAATTGTAAATATCACAAATTAACTTTTAGCCTTTTGTTTTCATTTCTGTGCCCCAGTACTTCCAAAACTTAATCCAATTGAAGTTCCATTTCCCTATGAGGCATTATTATTAATACCAATTTTAGTTTCACCTATAAATTTTTGAGCAAATGTTTCATTGTTTGCTATGCCTGCAGACCAAAAACATGATGGTAGTTATGTGAATGCTGAAACGAAGTCTAGGTATTATTACCACCAATTTAAGGTGCACCTTCTACAAATGTGAGCATATTTTTGTCCTAAGGGTTGAATGTTTCATTGCTTTCCATGCCTGCATGGAAAAGAAGACCAAAAATTTAATGCCAGGTGCATGCATGTTGAAGTGAAGGATGGTCAGGTTGTGATTTACTGAGAATATATCTACAACCTTTTATGGACTCTGTCAGAGGATTGTAGTTTGTCTTCCAATTAGAGATGCACTTTTTTTCAGGAAATATAAAATATTTTCAAGTCAGTTACAAGGTGTAAAATTTATACTTAGCTGACACAGATTGGGTTAAGAAATTTCCATGAGTGTGCAAGTCTAAATATTTTGTTAGGTTTTTAAGGAGCTTACAGTTTGTGTTATTTGTTGTTTGTATTGAAATATCACCTTGCAAAACAACTGTTTTATCTGAGTGATCATGGGTATCCAACATAAAGCAGGAAATAATATTTCCTTTTTTATTTTTTGAATGTATATTCGAATAATATTGGCTCTATCATAAACTTCATTGTTATACTATTTTAATAAATTTCATAGGCGGGTTAATGTAGTAGCCCTGAATAGGAAATCTCTCAGTGCAACTCAAACTATGGAGGTTCTTTGAAAATTCATATTACATTATTACAATGGTAGTAATGATTTTTTTCTAAAATATATTCTCTTTGGATGATTATTGATACAGACTAGTTATTATATTGGCATTATTGACAAATTCTAGCACAATTTTCTTTGTTGGGATTTAAGTTATTAGATGATTGGTGGAAGAGATTTAAAACAGATATCACTCCTGGATGATTTTACATTTAATGGAAATAGACAAACTACATACCTTATTAAAAATATGTTGTCTTTACAATTAAAGAAAATAGACAAACTACCTTAATAAAACCACGTTGATTGATGTCACGTCCAGGACAGCTGAAACAATAGTATTTAACAAATACTAGTGAAAGTGACAATGCTAGTGAGAAGGGAGATTATAATTGAAGTGCTAATAATAGTGTTTGTGGAGTCAGCACTATCATTGCGTTCAATGAGGAAAGCATTTGTTGCAGTAGTTTAAATAGTCAACTGGCCTTATAATTATTTAATATGGGAAGCCATATGAGCAGTTAAGACGAGAGATGGAATTATAGGGTTGATGCTTTTCAGATTGCTCAAGAGGTTAGTGTGTGGTGAAATACATAGTGTTTATCTAAATATATTGTGTTTATCTATCTGAGTTGAGTAGTTAGAACAGAAATTCTGTGATGAAGGTTATGGAAAAATGTTTTCTAACAGGTGTGAAAGGGAAATTCTAGTCTTTGGATCATCCTTTTTGTTGGACAATATTCCATAATGAGACATGATAAAAAAAAAATTTGTCTCTCTTTGAGACATACAAGTTCTCCTTTTTAAATAGCTTAAGAGGCTAGTGTGTGTTTATATAGGTAAGTAATTATCTTTATGAGTCGAGAATTATAAATTACAATTCTGCGATGAATGTGAGGTACAAAGGTTCTATGGAAGGTTTGAAGAGATATTATACAATCTCTAGATCATCATTTTAGTTGGAAAGCACCTTTTTTCAAAAATCATCTTGGTTGTCTCAAACCTTTGTTAGGAATATGCTTGTTACATATTTATCTTATTTAGGTCAATTCCCTGGGTATAAAGTCGAGTAAAAAGATGTTATTTTCAGTCAAGTGACCACAGATAGTTTTCAAATTTTTGTGTTTTCCATATATAAATATCAATTCTAACTTATACTTGAATATATAGTAATATCATTGTTTTAGGCTATCTTTATTTTGTTAATCTCTTGCATTTGGTGGCTTTGCACTTTTTTTCTTGAAACTCGGTATAAACAGAGTTTTACTACCTATATATTTGTGAAAGAAAAAAGTATATTGTGTATCGATTTTTCTCCTACATAATAAGGAGTCATGCATGATATTCACACAAGGAGTGTCTGAAAAAATTTGTTGGAAGAGAATAATCTTTGTAGTGTGCATGATCTTTGCATAGAGGCGTATTTCGAATATGCATCAAACTGCAGTAGTAATGTTAGTTTTCTATGGTTGAATATTTACAATTTGGGACATCTGGAGACTTGTCTGCTAGAATGTATCCTATTTTGGTTTAATTGCGTTAAGAGTTGGCTTGTGTGATATTGTACTAATGCTTAACATGTTCTCAAATTCAAATAACACGAATCTATTTCAGTATACATATACATAATACATATTACATTGTAACAAATATTGTAATTTAATCCTTATAGTATGTTGGGTTGGATTGAGATCCATGTATTGGAGGAGTAAAGGGTTTTTTAATTCAATCCTTGTACCATGCTAGGTTGCATTGATATCTATGTTTCAAGAAGCTTGAGCTGGATACTTGTCTCTTGTCCCCATTCTGGTCTTGAGCACTACAATAGTACATTTACTATTTTTTTATAATGCATAATATACCCTGGAAAGGGGTGGGCTCATTTTTCTTATTGCTTGAACTCTACAGCTCTGTATTTTATTCTGTAGCAAATAGAGTTTTGGGAAAATAAGAAATTCTTGGGTAATATAAGTGTTTTCAACCAGAAGCTACAAACGTCTCTTTAGGTCTTTAGAATGTTATAGTAGCACTACTTGTCCCTATGATTATGTTTAAACTAACACAAACCCATTTGAACTCAGGTCTGATAAGGTCTGCTATGCACTTTGAAGTTGCAAAGCTAAATCCAACCCACCCCTAGTATGATTTAATGAATATTTTTGTGAACTTGAGATATGCATATTTAATCTTTGTGACTTTGTGGTGTACATCAAACCCAATTTTAGGTGGGTCTTATATTATTAGAATCTTGACCAGGGAATCTATTTTTCATTATGTTCCTACTCTTGTTCTATCCTATATTCCCATCTCGACACTACATTAGAAACACTACTATTCAATTTTATATTCATAATATATGTTGGGAGGGGTCTGTTTCACATTTATTTTTCCTTGAGGGCCAAAACTCTCCAGCCCCGTATCTTGTTTTGTTCTCATTTCACATTTAGTTTAGTGTTTCTTGTTTCTGGTAATGTAAGATGGGTCAGTTCCAGTGTCCATATTCAATGAGCCCAATGTACCACCTAGATTTAATGCACAGTTGGACACACAAGCCCACAAAGTATGGATGGACCCCCCATTCCCACCCAATCTTTAGAGCACCTTATTTTCTTGGTGCAATCAGGAACTACAGGCTCAATATAGATCAAAGTATTTCCTACTTGGTGAAGACAACAATTTTTTATAAGGGTGAAAACTCCAGAAAACAATCTTATATAAATATTATATCAGGCCCGGATTACAAAATCACCATGAACTTTGCTCTTTAATGAGTTTTGCCAAGAAAACAAATACTTGATTGTATGACCAACAAACTTAGAATTTAGGAGGTCATAAGTTATGACTTAGCTTAATTTAATTTAAATAATAAATTAATCAGGAGGTCATAAGTTATGATTTAGCTTAATTTAATTCATCAATTAAGGAGCTAATAATTGGGATTACATAACGCACGCCTTTCATTTATCTGTATTATGGAATTACAACATTGAATTAAAATCATCAAAGTATATTTCATCTCTCATTTACATTTATTATTCCTTCATATTTGCATGAAACTCTGACAAATGAATATTGGATGTGTATGTTGATCAGATATTCTTGCACAGAATTGCATGCAACTAGTTGACATAAATAAATAATTCATTGTTTCAAGGATATCTTTATTTTTGTTATGTTAAAATATAAGTTCGTTGAAATAGGGAGGTTTCTAAAAATGGGTATAGTTTTAAAAAGAACTAGCTTGAAAAGAGAATGAGTATAAAGTGGATATATGACAAAGAAAGTAAAATAAATAAATATATGTAGAGAAAAATTCATTAGACATCCCATTAGAGGGAAAGAATCACCAAAACATGAAGAATAAGAAGATCCATGAATAGAGTTTAAATGCAAAGTTTAGGGTTTTGGAACTTTTAGGATTTCTTCATGTAAAGTTTAGTTCCTTTGTACCTTTTTGAATGCAAAGTTTAATTCGTTTGTGCCTTTTTGTGTTTTTTTATTTTGGGTGGATTCTTCATGTATCCTAAATGTGCCCAACCATATCAATATATTGATATACCATATATGGATCCAGATACATATTATCCCTATATTGTAAATGTCTAATATGTCACATAACCCTGAGGGGTACCTTAATTGGTTGGATCTTTTGAGACCAAGATGGCACATGGTTAAGGTTAGGGATTAAATTATTTGGGTCCTTTGGGGTTAGGAACTAAAATAATGCCCTTAGGGTGAGGTCACTTCAGGTGGGGCCCTTAGATTATATTATGTGGACCACATTAAAAAAATATCTAATATGTGACACAATGTATCGTAGGGCCTGCATAGGTGTCCTTGGTATCATAGTTTATAACATGTGGTGGGGATTCCAAAAATCCAATTTCACTTTAAGATTCAAGCACATTATTTAGGTTATGCATCAGTAATAGTAGTGTCCCATAAGGTGAATACACTATTTCACTAGGAGATATTTTCTAAACATCGACAATACATATTCTAGATAGAGAAACAATGGTGTATAATTACTAATGACTAAGGTCATTGCAATAATTAAAAATGTAGTTTAAGCTAAAAAAAACCTGAATGCTAGAAAGAATCTCTAAATCTTTGAAGACAGGTATATTCCACCTTTTCAACATGTTACAAAAGCGAAGTCTATAATTGCTAGTTTCAAGACTGGATCCAAAATCAATGTATAAGAATAGATGACTCAACCTTGTTAAACATAAATATCATCATCATCATGTGATGAGGTCCCAAACACCAATATTTTCCCTAAATCCCAAGTTGTGAAGAAAAACAATGGCCTAGATATCAATCTTGCATATGAAAATCCAGCACCGCTCCTACCTTTAAGTCAATAGGTAGTTCCTTCTTTAGCAACTCCTTTACTGTATTGACACCAGGAGGTGCCACCACCTTTACCTCTGGTACAAGGCACGGCTATTCCCTGTCACTGCTATTTCATAGAGAGAAAGAAGCGGTTCCTTCGGTAAAAAGTTAAAAAGAGAGGTCTCCATGAAGATTCATGAAGGAAGGCTTGATGGCACCCTTATCCCTACACCTAAGGACCACCTAGACTCAAGATCCATCCTTTTGGGATATCTTATCCACCTCTCCCATCATTTTCTCAACCATCGCTATCCTCTCTTCTCCTATAAAAGCAAGCTCATTTCCATGGTTGAGGAGGAGCAAAGTTATGCTTTTGAATTGACATTATGGCCTATATCAATAGGGTGAGCATAGAGGAAGCAAGTAGGATCTTTTGGGGACAATATATCGGTATTGTCAAGGAGCATATCGACACTAAGGAAAAGGTTATAAACTTCTTCTTCATCTTAATGCAAAATTGGTTCCTTTCCCATAATGTATGTTGTGTCATTATCATGTATTTTATTGTTGGATTCCTTTGTCACTAACATAGAATAGTGGATCATATTTTGGTGTTCTTTGATCTCATTTGCAGGTTTTTATGTGATATTGTAGGTACATCCATGAAGAGAGCTCATTACAGGAAGTAGCTACACTATTCCATCAAAGACACTCATTCCATATCTCCACCCATTCTAGGGAAAGTCTTTTGATTCTATAGTGAATCATTTCTTCTAGATACGAACCATTCACACTAGAGGAACAAATATTGTCTATAGGAGGTGCATTTTTCCTAGCTACAAATCAGGAGACTCTGTTGGGGAAGAGTTTTCAGCGAATTTGATCTTCCTTGGTATTCAACTCTTGTCTAAAAATCCAAGCTCCATTTTTATCAGTCAGATCTACTAGCCAATCTATTGAGATCATGGTTTTCTATCATCAGATCTGTTCATATCTAAGTTTGTCTTACCTTCTCTGCATTAAATTCCTATTAATTCTTGATTTATATTCCATTTTCATAGTGATTAATTTTTCTCTTTTCACCATCTTTTTGTTTTGGAAATCTACAGGGAATCGCGCATGCATAGTGGGAAATAAGCAGTGCCACCACCTATAACCAGTAATCAGTAAGTGGTTCCACCACCTATACTTAGGAATCAAGAAGCGCCGTTGCCTCAGAACTTCTCTGTCAGTGACCCCCAAGACGTGGTGCGAGGTAGGATTTTTCCAAACTTGTTTTTTGCAAAGTTTTGTAAAAATTTTGTTTGATTTTCTTTCAGTTCTGAGTGTCTGGGCTTGTTTAAAGAGATATGGGTGTTTGAATTTAAAAAAACTGAGTTTGGTATATGCTTGTTTGTTCAAATCAAAATCTAGGTTAGGCTCATCACCTTCATCGATTGTATGCTTGATTTTTATCTTTTGAAACGAGTGCTTAAAAGTTTTTAGCTGAGTTAGATCTCATTCTTACTGTTTGATAAGACTAAAGAAAAAGACTTCCTTATTGGTTTCTTGTTTTCATTTTTTTTATTGAATTAGAGAAAGGCTTCTTTTTTCTTGTTTAAAAAAAAAGAAATTTTTTGCTGAGATTCAACTATATTTCTGTTTAAAGACAAAATATTGGATATGTGACCAGCCTAATAAGCTTTCATATCTCCATTTTTCTTCTTTATTTTTACATTCGTGTCCCAATCAAAAGAAACATATTAGGAGTTTTAAGTTAGATATTTCCATTATTTAAGAAAAATTGAAAAAATATTTAGTATGCCTTTGAGTGTTCTTTATCTTTCTTTTTAGAAAAAATATCTCTCCTTATATGCTTGCTTTCAAAAGATTAGTTTAGAAGCATCTTATTTGTTTCGTATTCTAGGAAATTTTTTTGAGTTATACTACATGGGAAATTTTGTTGGTTTTGAAATGAAATTGGAAAAAGAAATAATCTCTCCTTCCCGTAAGTAGGCATGTTTTGAAAGGTAAAGTGAAAGAGTTTTCACATCATAATTGCATGGTTTTACATTTATGTCATAACTCCATGCATTCACCTAACCTTTCAAATTAAAATAAATGGTAGCTATAGCTTAAAAATTTTTAGTAACTTGAGTGATAGGTTAGAGACGTGATTCGGCATTGTAAAACGTAGGAGCTATCATTTATTGCCTACACTACAAGCCAGTACTTGCCCAGTTCTTCCATGTATCGTCGGCAAATCGAACGGCCTTTCACGTACCCTTGAGGTATATCAAAAGGTACTTCATGTACTCCATTGTATATCGGAAGGTCCCTTGTTGATGGTTGTGCATTAGATAGCACTACTACAGATTTGAACTCCCATGTACCTTGTGTAGATCAGGAGGCCCTTCTAGGATTCCTGTGACCATCTGAGAAAATCCTTTTTGGTCATCTTGTTGACACAGTACACCGAGAAAAGAACTCAGGGAGATTACTACGCATGTGTTGTCCAGGTAGTCGGGTATTCAGGTGAGGGATGATTGATCCTCCTTGTTGTTTTTACTATTGTGCCCTGCGGTATATTATGAGTTGCAAAAAATTGAAAATCCTAGTGAGGAACTGACTTATTCATCCCCTCTTGTCACTTAAGTTTGCTTATGACATATAGTTTGCGTAGGAGAAATTTTGTTTGATTTCTTTAGTTTGGAAACCCTAGGTTAGGTTTAGTGACTTTTTACAATCTGGCTGAGTTTCAATTGAGATGATCCAGAAGAAACCATGGCTTACCACCTGACTTTCCACCTGCAATAGGGGAAGGACCAATGGAAGACATATATCAAGGATCTGCAACTGACTCCCATGTGGGAGGTATCCCAGTTGAAGAAAGTGGAGAGAAATTCACTTCTTATATTAATCCCTTGGTCCAACAGTCTCCTGTGGCTGACACTTCTTTTCATTCTCTGATGGAAGGTCGAATTGATGGTATTGATGAAACTAAGTATGGCCCTGATGCTCCATTTTGGAGAACTTCTATGGGTGAAGCCATTTCTGATTTTGGGGTTATTAGACCCTATTTTGAAAACCCTCCTCTGAATGAGGATGCATATAGGATAATTCAAGCATCACTTGATCGCGCTCATAATTTTCAAGAGAGGATGGAGAGGGTTATGGCTACCCCTATACCTAATAAACAACCTATGTTGGCTCTTTTACCTTGTTTGTCAGATCCATGGCCTTCTGGATATAGTCCACTTGCTGAGACTTTAGCTCCTATTAATGATGTTCCACCTCATGGTATGTCTCCTCATGATCTAGGTCAAACCTCTAACCCTACAGTTATAAATTTTAAGTCTATTTCTAGTCCTCCCTTAACCTATGTAGCTGGGAGGAAATCCTCAAATCAAATGGTGGTAGTACATTCCAACACTGGGGGGCGAACCCCAACGCGACCTACATTTTCTGTTAGTAGAGTTTCTACTAGTACTAGGCATACTTATATTGTAGGACAACCCACAATGTTTTTTCCTCCTACCCATACCAATGTGGTAAACCCTCCATTGAGTTCAGGCTAACCGTTAGGGGCAAAACCTACAGTCAAGCAATCTTCTTGGGGTTATGGTTACCCAACGAAACAATTACCTGTAGCAAATATGAGTTATTAACCTACATCTGTAGGAACTATGAATCCTGGAATCTCTTACCCTAGAAACACATTTACACCGTGGGGGAAACCTAATTGGTCCTACATGTCGATAATGGGAGTAATGCCTATTCTTACTAATGGAGGTGCCAAAGGGACACCTTATGGTGTCCCACCCTTTGGAGGTCCACCAGGTGGAGGCCCACTTGGTGAAGGCCCACCTGGTGGAGGTCCACCTTACGGAGGACCACCATATGGATGGCCACCACCTAGAGTCCCACCTATGGGAGGACCACCACCCTGCTGAAGCCCCAACTATGTATGTGGCTGATTAGGGTGTTTAAGGCTTACAACACACAAAGAAAACCCAACCAAAGTCTTCAAATAATCCCACACAGGTATTGTTCTATCCTCTAGCTATTTAAAGTAGTGATCTCCCACGGATACTACAGTAGCCTCCACTAGCCTTTAAGGGTTGTATCCACAAAGGATATATTTCCCAAATTGGAAAACAATATAGGTAGCAAAAAGAAAAGAAAAAACAAATCTAGCTAAGAGAATTATCCTGATCTAAACCTAAGCTACCTAAAGAAGATTTTGGGTTGATTTGCAGGTAAACCAAAGATGTAAGAAGACAAATACTTTTCATCCAATCGACAAAAATGTAAATCATAGTAGAAATTCATCACTTAATTCATATCTAATTAATGAAAATCAATTAGTTAGTGACTTAAGATTCTATCATTCTGAATTAACCTGCATAGCACATGTAATTTGAAAAACAAACATATTATGCTGCTAAATATTACTGTTCAATTATTCATAGAGATAGATCAAGACAGTTCATAAAATAAATTTCATGAAGCTTTATCAATGCATTAATAAATAACAGAGATAAATATGAGTTAAATAAAACACATTTAATGATTGTAAATAAATCACAACATTATCTGTCCATTTGAAACAAAGAAGATCGAGATCTGTTTGAAGAAATTCATTCAGAGAAAGATAAGAGATGGGAAACCACAATACTACATTAATTTGAAGTTCAGTAAAAATTACATAAACCATATGAACAACCAAAGGTGTTTTCAATCTCCTGTATCAGTCTCCCTTCTTCCAAAATTTCAAAAAAAAAGTTCTCAATACATTCGAGATCATCGTCTTAAATAATCATTACAAATAAAATGGATTCCCCCCTAAATGGGATCAAAGCCTAAACAAAGCTAATATCCCAATAAATCTCTCCACATCTTCCATATACAGAGAAATTCCTTAATATCAGGGTAACTGGCATATTAAATGCCAAATTGGGAATTGCACTTATAATCTTCGATCTCATTCTTAGCTAGTTTATGCCAAAATCGGATATAAATGTGGATCTTTCTCTCCACCGCAAATGGCTGTCTGATCAACTGATCTACATTGTGGATGCTGACATGGTCAATCTTCTTGATCTTCTCCTCTCCTTCATCCCTTTGTTGCTACACTTGCTCAATCTTCAATCCAAGTGGACACGCTTTTTCAATAAGCAGCATTGCAGTAAAGGACAATTCATCCATAATGTTGTCAACTGCATACCATATTTTGCTACAAATGGCCTATGATTTCTTTATAGCTTCAGCTACTGTCTCATCTAGATCTTCCCAGGCTCTCAAGATAACCCTGGTCCTCTTAAGCTAGAAGTTAGTGAGAAAAGTGACATTATCTGTATTATCTTTCATGTACCTTTTCTAGTCTATCACTTCATCATAAGACTTCAAAGCTTGTTGTCTCTTCTCAACTAGGTCTTCCAGAACAACAGACATCTTGTCAAAAACCATGTGAGTTTCAAAGATATTATATAGAGTTTTAAATAACTCACATATCAAATCATGATGTTCCTTGTTGGTTTGAATGGAAAGCTCTTTAAATTCTTCTTGGGAAAACTTGGAAAATGAAGATGAAGCTGCAATTGCAGTTGCATCTTCACACTGTCTTTCTAACAATGCAACCTTCTGAGCCAAAGCAGCGTTAATAGTCTTCTCTCTCTATCGTTCTTCACTGAGAGCAACATTTATCTCTTGAATTTCATCATACCTATTCTCATGCTGCCTGTTAAGATGTTTCAATTCCTCCTTTAGACTGACAATTTCTTCTTTTTGTTTGCCAAACTCTTGGTTCAAAGTGTTAACATCATCAAAATTGACACCTGTAAAATCCCCTAAAACATATGCAGTATCTGCGGCATATGCCTATGGGTCACTTGATGTCCGAGTCCACACAAACTCATTTGTAACAGATATGTCCATATCACTCTGATCCCTATTCATCTTCCTACCCTTCTTCACAACTGATCTATCAACTTTCCTGTATCGATATTCTCCCTAGGATATCACAAAATATTCATTGAACTCATCCTTCATCTCATCAATGGGGTGTATACTAATTCTTGTGGATATCAGAGAAGAGGTCTGAGTTGTGGTGTGAGAGGGTATAGTCATAGGAATAGGAGAAGTGGATTGAGAAGAGGTAACATTCTGAGCAAGAGTTACTTCAGGGGCTAAAGAAAGGTCATGAATAGAAGTTTCAATAGATGAAAATTGCAAAGAAGTATCCTTTAGTGATGATGGTGAAACTGCTGAAGTTTTCTCATGCACAGGGGATGACATTGAGTTGAATGAAGGAGTATGCAATGGGATTTTTAAAACTGGTGGTACAGTAGATGAAGGAAAGGGCATATCCACATAAATAGGTGTAATAGATTTAGGAATATTACTGGCATCTTGGTAAAGATGGGACATAAAAGGTGTCACAATAGAACCATCATATAATGAAGATAAAGCTATAATTGATGAGAGAAGTAATGCGGAAGAGGACGAGCTAGACTGGGAAGAAGGTTGTGGCTGTGGAGGAGGTGATGAATTTTTTCCATTTCTATCATTAAATACATCAGTAAAATTCTATAAATCATTACCATTTCCAGTTTCAACGGTAATAAGAACAGGGGAAACCCTCTCATCCTCTTCCTATGAATGTTTCAAGTCTATAGTAGAGGTGGGGATAGATGAAATTTTCAAATTTTGAGAAGGATTCTCCTCAACCTGGGTTTGTTCATATTGAGTCTTTTCACCAATAGTGGTCACTTGAGCAGCTTTAGATGGGTGAGAGGTTGCAACTTCCTAAGTGTCTAGTGCTGAAGTCATTTTGCTCAGTCTCTGTTTGATCTTCTTCAAAGTGTGCAAATAGGACTTGATCTGCTCCTCCACAGATGTCTAGAGAATTTCTTCCATGGGATGTTTTCCTTTACCTATGTTTGAGCTAGTTCCAATGGATGAATTTTTGGCTTCTAGAGCCTCCTTTGCTATAGCTTGAGCTTCCCTTCCTTCCCTGTCTCTTATTACCTTTTCCTGACTGTATAACTCCATAGACCTGTAATGTCGAACTCTGTCCCTAATTTCCTTTTGCTATTGCAATATATGACTTTGTTATTCCTTGATTTTAGCCATCACCAAGAATTCATAAAAAGTATCAAACACCTGATAGATGAAATCATCTGTAGTTTCCCCATGAGCATATCCTATTTTAAAATGGTTTTGCTTGAGGTGGAAATCGACAATCCCCTTGAGATCATGCTACATTTCACTAGCAAAACCAAGCTTGAGTGACACTATGTGGTCACTAAGATATGATTCCCAAGTAGAATTAGGTACGCTTAAGGATCCAAGGGTTATAGGAAACTTGGGCCAAACCTTTGTCTTAGGTGCATCAATCTTTTTGTAAATCCCTTCTATGACTGTTTGAAATGAAATCTCCTCAAGGACCAACCTGTTCGACACGACCTTAGGCAACATATGGGCAACATTTCTACCCAAAACCCTGATATAGGTGAATGATTCATCGACATACCAATCTCCCATAGTGGCTATGAGGGCTTTAGCTTCAGGTGAGAATGCATGACCTTCCTTGTTGAAAATCATGAAATAGACCCGGCCGAGGAAACTCTCACATATATCATAAAACCTGGTTACATAATTGGTGTCCCATAGCTCGAAATGGTAAATATGCATAGGTGGGGCTGGGAACACACAACTCCATCCCATATTGGGGAAGCAAAATTCAGCACAAAATATATCCAAAATGAAAACAGAAAGATAAAATCCGAGATTATTCCTAGCAGTAGCTTTCTGGAACTCTTGTATGGCTTTTTTAGTTCAAGTGATAGGATTGAATCCTAAGGGAAGGATTCACTCATAGTTATGACGTGGTGAGCAATGGGGGCCCATTATTTCTTGAAGTAAGAATAGTTGGGGAGACCATAAATCCTGAATAACATTGCTGCAAGAAGGGAATAAGGTTCCTTGAACCATTCAATGGGGTAAAGGTCGTCTTTCCTCTCAGAGAACTTGCGTGGTTCAGCCATCCAGGATTTCAGAATTTGGTCAAAATTGAACCTAGACTTAGCAGCGTTAATAAAGTATGCATTGAGGAGATACATAAAAGGTTTAAGGGTGTAAATTCTCACAAATCTTTCATAGTGGAAATTGGCCAATTGTGTTCCTATATTGGTGTTAAAGGAACGGTCTTTCAGGTTAGCATGGTTTATAATCCATCTAACTGTATCATTGTAAGGGAGGATGGCCGGTCTTGCAGCAATCATGTGAAGGCTAGAATCCATAATTCTATCATAAACGAGTTGATTACCCTAAAAGTATGAAATGTCATTGTTATCAAAGATGGAATAAAATTAGGACCAATCCAACTGGTAAGTTTCAGACACTCATCCACTGGTATCGGAGAAGACACCAAAATTCGGGTCTTTGGTAAACATGTCTTTCTGGAGGTTTTTGCTACTGGTAATTCAGGGTATTTTGGATGTTGCCATATCCTGTTCAAATTCTGGTACCAATAGTTAAATTAAACTATAAAGGAAGCACAACAAGCAATTCAAATTGTGAGAAATCGACTCAGATAACGGACCTGAAACCGTAGTGAATAGTGTCGAAATTGCTTGGTAAAATATGGATGTAAATTCATGCAGGAGAGAAAATTACAATAAAAAAAATGAAAACATCGTGAATAAGACCACCATATTTATAATTCATGAGTAATAATATAGACCGTAGGATTAGGGTGAAAAGAACGTTCAAGATCAAGATTTGGGGGGTGTGGGGTCCAAACATGAAATTCAAAAATTTTATTAGTCATTCTGTAACCTGCATTCCACATTTTGTGCGATGCGGTATGCAGAATAAAAAACAATGAAATATTTATTCAATCAGCTCTGCACCCTGCATTCTTCATTTTGCGAGATGCGGGTTGTGGACACATGCAAACCAAATGATTAATAAATGACAATTCCGTAACCCGCATACCGCAAAATGCAAAATGCGGATTGTGGATCGATGAAAGCATATCTAAAAAAACATTCTGCATCCTGCATTCCACATTTGCGGGATGCGGTTTATGGGAAGCCAAAAATTAAAATATCCAATTAAAATATCCCGCACTACACAACTTGTAGGTTGCGGGACAGCCAAATACTTCAAAATAAACAGTCTTTCCGCATCTTAAAACGACCAAATCAAGCATGGATTTTCTGTGGAATTTGGTTAAGTTAGAGAATCCCATGAGTCGATAAAAAATGTAATAGAATCCTACAAGGTTACAAAGGATCATGGGCTCCCGTGTCAAAATATCATGGTATCTATTGTACCTACAACAAATGGCTCCTTTCTAGAAGAACCAATTATCTCTACAAAAACAAAAGCCTTTTCCAATCAAGCCTGTCTGTAGACAAATGATTAACTCTCAATAAATGTTAATATATGAATGTAACCAACCAAGAATTATCAAAATTATTAATGCATTCCCATCCATGGTGATTTTTTAAAAGTTACAAGTCTGATTCAGATGTCATTGGAGGATCGGGATCATTTGAACTCAGGCTAACATAGGTATGCAATTTAAAGTTGAACCTAGGGTCATACCTTTACCACTTTTGGGTTTTTACACAGAGGCCACTGAAACCACCATTTATTCCTTCCCCTCTTTTTTTTTTTTAAAGAAATAGCAAGATTGTCATGGCATATGACCACTTCCGCATGTTTTGGTGACCAGCGCCATTCACAAACCTGACCTGGAAACTGAATAAGTCATCTTAGTAAGGAGACCTCTTGTCTTCCAAATATATGGTTGAAAGTAACTATCATGTATTGGATACCTTCTGGTGATATTTTCAGTCCAAAATCAAGCCTATGATCATAGTGAGGTTGTCCTTAGATAGGACCCCCTCATCCTAATGCACAATACTCTCTTGTTTGGGAACGACTAGGGTTCTATTTTGCATATGGATTACAAGACACTTCCATGGCTTGGTGTCCACATGATGGCATATTTGCTCACTGATGCTCTGTAGATCATGAATGAGTCGACCTATGATAGGATCTCCCATCTTCTAAAAAACTGGGAGCCAACTCCCCATATTATATGGGAAAGATTTCATTCCATTGAGCACTTATGAACATAATGAGATTGCTTGTGATGTGACCCCTCATATTGCAATCCATATGATAAGATATATGGTCATAATTGAATTCCAAATGGTAAGACCAGCCGAGCTATAAAAATATGCTACGGTGCTCTAATGAGACCTTAGACATGATGAACCTTTTCTTCCACAAATATCATCATCAGATTAAGGCATGAAGATCATATTAACCAGGACGAGAGAGCATTAATACAAAATTCTGCAAATTTAGTTATAATTCAGATATAATAGATCCTGATACGAGTTATAAAAGATAGAGACTGACAAGCCTATTTCGGTTGAGAGTATTGAGTGCTGAGGAAAATTGATTACTCATTATTGCCAAGTGTGCAGGGATTGCTAAATGCTACCAATGTCAAGCAAACATTCAAAAAATAAAAGGGAAATAACACACAAAACCTATATACAGGGTTGAACCAACCTTTTCAAACAAAATACTTCTTGAGCAGAAAAACATTCATTGGATAGGTGTCAATGACCTCTTCCAGTGTTTGTAGTCGAACTGTACTAGGACCAATATTTTCTGTAACAATGAATGATCCTAGCCAAAGTCGTTGAAACTTGGTGTACTCTTTGTTGTCCTTGTGTTGTTTGTCCCATATCAACACTAAATATCCCACTAAGAAGTCTCTGTCTGATGATGACCTCTTGTCAAACCATTTCTTAACCAACTGTTGATGTCAGTATAATTTAAAACGTACTAGGACCAATCTTTTATGTAACAATGAATGGTCCTAGCCAAAGTCATTGAAACTTGGTGTACTCTTTGTTGTCCTTGTGTTGTTTGTCCCATATCAACACTAAATCTCCCATTGAGAAGTCTCTATCTAATGAAGACCTCTCGTCAAACCATTTCTTAACCAACTGTTGATGTTGGTATAATTTATTCTTGGCTTTGTCTCTATCCTCTTGTAACTTGAGCAGAGAATGAATCCTCTGCTGTAATGGGGAAGAGTCATTCCCTTGGATGGATTGTGCCAATTGCAATGAAGGAATGGAAAGATTAGCTGGAAGGATAGCTTCCTTTCCATAAACAAGGAAATAAGGGGACTTACCAAGGGATACCTTTGGGTTAATTCGATCTTCCCAAAGAGCATAAAAAATTTGGGTGGGCCAGTCTTTATGGTGTGAAGCCACTGTATTTTTAAGGATGCTTATCGAGTTTTTGTTTGAGGATTACACAAGCCCATTTCCCTGAGGATAGTAATTAGAATAAAACTTAAGCTTGATCCCCTTTTCAAGGGCATAGCTAGTCAGGTCAATGGATTGGAAATATGAGGCATTGCCAAAAAAAAAATACTTGGGGGTGTCGAACCTAGTGATTATCTGATTTTAAAGGAACGAAATTACCTGGTTCATGTTACATATCCTTATAGGGACTTCTTCTACCCACCTCATAAAATAGTCAGTGGCTGTCAAGATATATTTGTGTTGTAATGAGGATACGAGGTTGATGGGTCTGATGAAATCCAATCCACACTGCTGAAATGGGAATTGAATTGCTATGGGCTGCAAAGGAAAGACAGGTTTCTTGATTTTGCCAGCGTACTTGTGGCAAGGCTCACATTTTTTGACGAATGAATGGGCATATATGAATAGGGTAGGAAAATAGTAGCATGACTTGATGATTTTATGAGCCATTGTATCACCTGAGAAACATCCACCTGTAGGCCCTGCATGAAATTGAAACAGGAAGTCATCAGTTTGATACTTTTCTAGGAATCTAAGAAACACTCCATCATAATTCTTACTAAACAGAACATCATCAATAAGTTGATAAGGGGCTGATTTCAGCCTTAGTGCTCTACATTTTTTGAGATCTAGGGTTTCAGGATAAAAACCATTATGAAGAAATAATTTGATGTGATCATACCATTTAGATGGTGTAGTTTCAAGTGCATTAACAAAACCTGTAGGAGTAGCCTCTTCCTATTCCCAATCAGTTTTTTGATTTCCAGGGTCATTTGACTAGGCAGTGAGCTGACACAAACCTTGTCCTCTGACAATCTTCGTAGGATTGATCTCCAGATCATATTCTTGAAGGGCAGTCATCTAGTGAGATCTCTTTTCTCCCAACTCCTTTTGGATGAGGACATTGCAAATGGCTGCATAAGGGATAATCACCCTAGTCCATGATTTCAACAGATAAGGCCTATAATGTTTTACTGATTTATATACTGTGTAGGATTGTTTTTCAACTTGGGAGTAATTGAGTTCAGCCCCTTTGAATGTCGAACTCATGAAAAAAATGGGGATCTCGACGTCGTCATTTATTTTCTACATGAGGACAGCTGCATAAGAAAAGCCAGTAGCGAATGTATACAATATAAAATATTTATTCAAATCTAGAGACATGAGAGCAGGTGCTTCTGTTATGGCTTTCCAAATTTCAATAAATGCATTCTTTTGTTCATCGGACCACTTAAATGGTACATCCTTCTTGACTAGGAATTGCAGGGGTTTCACAACTTGAGCAAAATTTAGAACAAATCTACGAACAAAATTGATCTTACCCAACAATGACTGCATTGCCTTACGAGAATTAGGGATGCCAATATTGGAGATTTCTTTAGCGCGCTCTGAATCTATGATCATACCTTCCTTCGAGACTACGAAACCGAAACAACTTGCCTTCTGTTACTGCAAAGATGGACTTCTTGGGGTTGAGGGAGATGCCGAATTGTTTGCACCTTTGGAATACCTATTTAAAAGAAGACAAATGATCCTGTCATTTTTAGAGTAAATTGTAACATCATCTAAGTATACAATGAAAAAATTATGGATCAAGCCTAATGACAAAATTATGGATCAAGCCCCTGAAAGCTATGTCCATAGCTCTTTGGAACATGGCTCCTACGTTTATTAGTCCAAACAGAATCCGCCTATATGCAAATGTCCCCAAGGGGTCCAGAAAGAAATTTTAAGTTGATCGTTGGGTGCAACCAGGACTTGGTTGTAGCCAGAAAATCCTTCTAGCAGTGAAAACATCTCCGATCCGGCTACTTTTCGTAGGATTTTCTCTATTGGAGGAACATGATAATTATCTTTCTCGGAGGCCTGGTTGAGATTCCTGAAGTCTAAGTAGAGTCTGATTTCCCCATTCTTCTTATGAACATGAACCAAATTAGATATCCATTGGATCTTCCTGACGGGAAATATGATCCTAGCCGAGAGTAGCTTGTCGATTTCTTTCTTGATAGAAGGCCCCAGAATGGGGTGCATTTTCCTCAATTTTTGTTGATAGGGATTTACCTCAGGTTTCATAGGGATGTTATGATGCATGATGGTAGTATCAAAAGTCCTGATTTCATCATATGTCTAGGAAAAACCATCTTTAAATTCCCTGCATAGTTTGATAGAACCTCTTCTTTCGTCATGGGAACAATGTATCCCAATATTTATAAATCGAGGCTCATGCTCTATTCCCAAGTTGACAGGGGTGTGATTCAAGGTCAATATTTGAGTCTTGTAGTTGATGGTTTTTATAAATTTATATTGTAAATCATAGAACTTCTCTAGACTGATGAAATACTTGGGGATGATGTTGGAAGGATCAGATAGAGACTTCTCATGATCAGATTTGTTGATAGCCATACCCTCGAAGGTATTTTGGGTTTACAAGAAGTCAATTATTTGATGGTCATCATCAAACACTTTCCAAATTGTGAAATTATCGGGTATAGAGGGTCTGTACATCAATTCAATAGAAAAAGTTTATGGAGACAAACCTTCGGGTGGATCAGTCTAGATGCAGTATTGGCTAATAGATCTGCGTCAAAGTTCTGTGATCTAGGAACCAATTTAATATTAAATGCTGAGAAAGAATTAGTCATATATCTGATTAATATTTGGTAATTAAATAGACGTAGATATAGACAATGTATTTGATTCCGTACCTATTTCACAATGATCCTAGAGTCTCGTACGTATTCAATTGATTTCGCTCCCATATCACTAGATTTCCTGAGTCCTTGGACTAATTCCTCATACTCAGCCACGTTATTAGTACATTCAAATTCCAACCTGCATGAAATCATTGTTTTGATCCCCTTAGGATCAGTAAGTACACATCCTGCACCTGCTCCCTCCTTTGTCTTGGAGCCATCAAAAAACAAATTCCAAACTATAGGATCAATTCTGAAATTGGTATTTACATTATATACATTATGAACAACAGTGCTAGAGAATGGGATAGATGTAAGATGAGCTATTTGAGAGTGCTTCTGCTCATTCTTTGTTGGTGATACATCATCAGGAAAGTCTCCAAAGAAAGTGTCAAATGTGAAATGTTCAATTTGATTGTTAAATAAGGAGACAAATTCGTTGGACCCATCGAGATCAGTTACAGTTTGTTTCATGAATGGTTCCCTATCAACTTTGAGCTTGTTAGGATGCTCATTAAGAGGCAACCACATGTGAGACCAATCAGTAGCAAATAAACCTTTAAGTTTCTCTGACCAATCCTGACTCAGCCACATACCGTAATTATCTAGAATATCTACAATCACAATATCAATAGTTTGATGAATCCGAGGATCTACGGATAATCTAAGAAAAACATTTCTCAGTCTCCCCACAACTTTAATCTTGGATCTATCTAATTGCACAATTTGAATAGGATAGGTTTCCTAGGTGGCCTTGAGCTTCTTACACACAGAAAGGGGCATAAAATTGGATGAAGCACCTGAGTCCACCATACAGTTATGCATGTTCATGTTAAAGATTTCAAAGGTAAGTAAGAAGGGAGGAGTGCCCTTGCTTCTAGGTTTTGGATGGTTTGGTCGGGGAGCAGAATAAAATTATTATTTTGAGCTTCTCGGGGTTTCTTTATAATCATGCTTTTGGGTAAGGAATCCCTTATGGAAGGGATTTTAAGAAGATCAAATAAAGATATGTTTTCTTTGAATCTTTTAAGGTCCTCGACCAAGTTGTATTCTGTCTCAGAATTGAGGGTGTCCTTCTGAGTTTAAGTCTTACCTTTTCTAGGGGTCTGTGTCGAAGGTGATGATTCCTAGGGAGGTGGCCCTTTAGTATTGGTATTGTGTGTGTGATGTAGCTTAAAAACCATTTCAGGTTCTTCTTTTCCTTCTTGTTTTGAAAATAAGCTCACAGAGCTGACCTACTGGTCATCTTCCTCTTCCTCTTGTGGAGGTTGTGAATCTTAATTGGACTGATGTTCAAGGGGTTCTGGAATGCCTGGTGTTCTTGTAGCTAAGGATTTCAAGAAAGAAAATATTTCTTCTGAGGTGAACCCCTCACCGAGATTTGGAGGTGGTGGATTATAAGGAAGTTGATTTGGCCTCCTAAAAGGTGGCCTATTGAATCCCTTATTGTTTAATTGATTTTGATTGCATGTCTTCTTAAGATCTACCATCTCGTTGGACATTCTTTGGAGGAGCTTCTTCACTTCACTCATATTGAACAGATCTTGACTAGTAGCAGGAGGTTTAGGGGAACTCCCACTTTTCCTGCGCGAGGTAGATGCTTGTTCAGATGTGGTGTCAAGGTTGTCTTTGAGACATAACATGTCCCTTTCGACTTGTATGGCTTCAGATAAGTCATCTTGTAAGGAATATTTGTGAGCCCTTTTGACCCACATGCCTATTTGGATCGGGAGACCCTTAATATATCATGCTACCAGTAATTCCTCAATAGGAAGTACCGTACTTGGGATCCTATTCTTTAAATATGAAAACCTGTGATTGTAATATTTGACTCTCTCTTTACCCTTAGTATTCATGGAAGAGAGATCTATGACTAACTCCTCCAGGGTTTTTTCATCCCCAAACTTTTGAGTGAAGAGTTTAGAGAATACATCCCAAGATGGGATGGAACTAGCTTCTAAGGCAAAGTACAAGGTATAAGATTTTCCCTCCAAGGTGTAAGGGGATAGTCTGTAAACCACATCTTCATGTATGACGTTCCTAAGTCTAATGGCTTGTATGAAATATTTTATGTGGTCTTCCATGGGAATTATGTCATATGGATTAAACTTTGGAAGCCACTTCTCATGGTTTTTAGGATATCTGTGTTGATCACCTAAAACATAGACGACATCTCCATCCAACCAAGGTCTATTATGTCTTTTGTCAGCCACAAGAATAGGTCCCTGTGACAAGGCCAAGGATTCATAATCAGATGATTGGTCTGAAGAAGATGGGGAAGAGGGAGGAGATGGTGGTGGTCCTCTTGTTCAGATGGTGGGTCAAGGAGTAGATGACTCATAGAAAAGTGAATCTAGATCTAACCCTAGGGTAGACAGTTCACTGGGGAGAGGCTGATTTCTTTCAAAATTTAAATCTCTTGAGTTAAGATTGCTTTGATTATTGCTCTAGGGAATATTACGGGTTAGACGATCTTCATCATACTTTCTTCTAATTTCATCTACATTGTCATATTTACCCTTCAACAGTTGTTCAATGTTGGAGTAGGGTCCCGCAACTACAGAAGAAGTTGCTAGTTTTGGAGGAAAGATAAGTTTTGGCGGAAAGAAGATAAGATGGAGCTACGACGCCGTAGCACGGTTCCAGCTGCAAAGCAGAGCCAGAAACCATGACTTTTTGAGATACGAAAGTCAAATAAAGGCAACGGTACCTGAGCGGCCGAGAAGGGAGAGCTCACCCACTACATTGAAGGCAGCGGTGGAAGACAGGAGGGCTCAGCGACCCTCATAAAGAAGAAGGAGCAACAAGGCTCAAGCATTGAAGACGAAGGACAGAAAAGTGAAGCGGCGCATAGTACCCATGGTCAGTGCCGGGAAGCATGGAAGACTGCAGAGAGCTGTGGTGTGACAGGAAGTGGCTACCTCAATGACAGAGAGGACCAACTGTCACTAATTAGGGTTTGGGTTATTGTTGGGACATGCCCACAGTGTTGTAAAAGCAAGACCTTCGGGCTGCTTATAAAAGGATGTAATTTTGTATTGTAAAGGGTTGGTTAGATAGTGAGACAGTCATGATTGAAATAGGCAATAAGGATAAGTAGATTGTTGTAAAAGCCGAGCTCTGGTTCTGGACTTAGCTGTAGCAATATTACTGAAACCAGTAGCTGGCTTATAGAGTATGCATGTAACGATCCGCAAGGATCGACTGAGAGGGAAGAGTATGTTGTAAGAGCGACAACCTAAAGGTAGAGAAGAAAGATCTAAAAGAGAATATCTCGAGCTGCATGTGAGGTGCAGTAGAACTGTGTTTGCCTTCCCTTAAGCTATAATAGAGAAGCACAGTTCTATGGACGTAACTCCCATCCTAGGGGTGAACCACGTTAAAATCCCGTGTTCTGTGATTGATTTGCATATTGTGTTTATTTGCTGCATCCATCCGTTATGTTATGCAATTTTCTTACAGTTAATGTATGAATGAGTTGTTTAGTTACAGCGCTACAGGAAGATATATATAAGTTGAAATCCTTGGCACGTCGTATAAGGACTTATTTATGCCTGCCTTAGATAGTTAATTAATCACAGTAAGACAGTCTGGGTATCATGTCTTGCGCGTCGACATGAACAACGCTAAGTGTGCTAAGCTGCGGGAGGAGGGTATCGCAAGAAGGTGATCCCGCACTGGCAGAGGAGCTACGGTGCGCGATACCCTAGGTTGAGGACTTAGTGTTGAGCAGGAGTTACATGTCGCATGGGGCGCGGTGATGCAATGAGATTGGGACTATTGTGGAAAGGAGGAAGTTGTGCGACGGGTGAAGAATCCATACGATGTGTGCAAGGGTAGAGACGCTGTGGCTAGAAGGGCCACAAGTGGGGAATAGATCATGTATCACGAGTGGAATATCGCGCGGCGCGCAGGAAAGAGATCTCGCAGCTAGGAGAGCTGCGAGCCACCAGTAGGATTGCCACGGAACCTGGTCCAAGATGCTTGAGTCCTTGGCCAATCCATTAGAATCATTTCGGGTGAGACTTCAGGACGCTGTGCGGTCTGTCACCGAAAGGGCCAGTGAGCTAGGGGTGTTGTTGGTTGATTATAGTAAACCCGGGTCTGCCCATGCAGCTAACAAATGGCTCCGTTTCCGGTTTGAATGACTGGGAGTTAATTTTCTGTTGGCATCCTACCAGAGAAGAGTTTCACGAGTGGCTAGATTCAGACTTAACGGAGTTTGCCAAGAAAGAAAATCGGAGTCCTAGAGTAAGCACAGAGGCCTGGTTAGAAAAGCATATCGCTTCAGATATACATGCTATATTTTTTGCAACCTATGGAAACGAGCTTTTCGACTGGTTATACAAGTTGACAGATAGGAACACATTCAAGAAGAAAAGAAACATTGTCTGGACACTGGACTTGATTCAGACCGTACAGAATCTCGACAATCCGATTACGAGAGCAGTGGACTTCTGGCTGACAAGCGTGCTAGAAGGCTTTGTTACAGAATTTGCAGTTGACCAGAGAAAGAGCTTCAGCACAGCTGAACGATACTTCTTCAGAGGATATTGTGGTAAGTACCTAAGATCTCTAAACTTGTCCCTTAAGATGCTGCTATATGAAAAAGGAACAATGGATCTAGTTTCAGATGAATAAGTAAAGATAGTAATGTCACAAGAGTTTGAAAGTGATTTTGATGACATTGGACGAACACGTAGTGGAAAGAAGTATAAAGTATATTTTAGCTCTCCTGTATTTGGAGACAGTTCAGACAGTATTAGACAATAGAGTCCTAGTACCACAGAAGAACCAGAGGGGGGTATCCCTTACCACCCCTATACCCCACAGAAACAGACAGGGACTCAGAATAACCCTGTAGGTACTCTATCTAGTAGTTCACAGATAATACCTACTCCTTCTACATCACCTTCACCTACATCGATGAGTGGTAGTAACCGAGTCAGTCAGAACCCACCACAGAGGAATAGAATGGGAGATGACATGAAGCTACCTATTTTTAAAGGTACAGGAGCAGAAGACCCGGAACAACATTGGTTCCTATGTGAATCCATGTGGACCATTAACACAATCAACGATGATAACCTTAAACTTGTACAGTTGGTCACCACACTCAGAGACAGAGCCTTGACATGGTACATAAAGTATACTACAATACCCAAGACACTTTCCCAGGTCAAGAACGCCATGATCAAAGAGTTTAAGAAACCTAAGTCTGAATCTCAGTGTATAACAGAGCTCAAGGATATTAAGCAGCTTCCATCAGAATCAGTATGGGACTTTGATCAGAAATTCAAAGCCCTGATAGACCAAGTAAGCTTTGACTTTGTGTCAGAGCAGCATAAGGAATGGTTTATTGTAGCGCTGCTCCCTCACATCAGACTGCCACTAATGCAGCAGAAACTCACTACTCAAGATGAAGCGCTGGAGATGGCAATGAAACTGGAGGATTCACCTCTAGTAGAGACTACCACAGGCATGACAACCCTACAGAACCAGTTGGCCAACCTCACGTTACAGATACACGAACTTAAGAAAGGGAAAGAGGTTATGCAAGACATATGGTGCATAAAGTGTAGAGCATAGGGTCATACCAAAGACAACTGTCCAGTCTTCGCAGAATATTTAGCATCAGGGGCTCCTAACCCCTTACCAAGAACACAAGGGCCATGGTGTGAAATATGTAAAACACAAGGACATCTGCCTCAGCAATGCCCTTTGCTTCAGAAGTATGTAAAGACACCTAATAACCTATACTGTGTCTTCTGCAAGTCCGTCGGGCATGATGAATAGGACTGTCGAGCCTATGATCTCATGTTAGATAGAAAACATCATGTGTATAGAGTCCAATCACAAACACCGGGTCCAGCAGCAGGACCACAGCCGGATCAGGCTTATGGAGGCCGTGTAGGAGGATTCATAGGACAAGGCCGTGGAGGAGGCTTTGCATGTGGAGAAGGGTTTGGCCGAGGAGGAGGTTTTGGCCAAGGTCGTGGGCCAATCGCTTGTTATAATTGCGGATTTGTAGGACACTATGCTAGGGACTGTCAAAGCCCCACTACTACTTGTAATTACTGCAAATATTATGATCATACCATAGAGGAGTGTCCTATCCTGATAGCTAAGATCAAAGATACTAAGCCAGCGGCACATCAGAACATCCATCGTATTGTTGCTGAACAAGAAAAGCCAGAACCAAAAGTCAATATTGTGACTCGGAGCGGTGCTTCCACCAGGGGGACATCGTAGGAGACCGAAAAGAACACAAGTCAGGAGTGGGTACGCAGAGCTCCTGGTAAAGCAACAGCACTCAACCTATAGAAGAATAAAGAGACATTTCATGAAGCTAAGGCTTCCTTCGATGAACCTACACAATCAAGATCGCAGGTACCATCGTCTAGGGGCGTACCGCAGCAAGCACCTTGTAGCGATAGCCTAGAACAGATACCACAAGCCACCACATTGAGAAGATACGACGAGGATGAATCGACAGAAAGTATACAATCCTTCTTGCACAGTTGTTTGAAGCTCTTGAGAAATGAAAAAGCTATTGGTGAGCTATAGCGCATCATAGATCAGTGTCACCAACCTTCTCTCTCGGGCAGTGCACACCGTGCTGTTCATAATATTACAGGACATACAAGGACTGGAAGGGAGATGAAACTCACAACACAAATTGGAGAGTTCGAAATGGATGAAGTCATCTTAGATCTGGGATCAGAGGTGAATGTTCTCAGACTAAGCAGACATGGGAACAGATGGGTATTCCTCAGTTATCCCTATCGCCTATCCACCTGAGATTAGCTAATCAGCAGCGAGTATCACCATTGGGTCGACTACCGCAGGTGCCAGTTGACATTGACGGAGTTCGTACTTTTGCGGACTTCGAGGTTATATAAATCATTGGTGACATTCGACCATATCCAGCACTATTAAGTATTGATTGGGTGATTGGTAGCAAGGCTGTCATTGACCTAAAGAGAAGACAAATGACCTTTGAGGATGCGCAGATCCGGGTCATCGCACCGCTGGATCCTTACCAAGGTCCTAGGTATATTGAACCCTTACGAGCAGAGGAGGAAGCACATAACATGGATAGCCTTTACCAGATGACTGCGAACCAGAATGGCTACATCAACCCAACCGCAGAAGGGAACATTAGTTGGCGATGCGATAGCTCATGCGCATCAGATTCTGATGTTGGCCTAGAAAACTAGCAGAACAGACTTTACGAAGTCTCAGCTCGCAGATGTGCGATTATGAGTAAGTCACTGCGATGGATTGGCGTAGAGGTCACTGACCTTCCATCATATAATGGACTGACAGATATCCAGGACTTCCTTGAGCAGTTTGAGCAACAGATGCCTTACGAACAGAGAATCGCAGCAATGGACCTTGCAGTACGAGCCACACCTGCAAGATGGTGGTATGCGCATAAAGAAAATATCGCATCATGGGATGATATTAAAAGATTGACGGTGATCAGATTTTCGGTCGACAAAGAGTATGTTCAGCAGAAATACACAAGAGAAATTGATCCTAGAGCACACATTTAGACATGTGAACAGAGCTGGTCGGACATTCCAGAGGATGAATGGGTACACAGATTCATTCACACATTGGACACATTTCCAAGGAACTGGTACACAGAGACTGAATTACGCAAGGGGACGACTACATGGTCACTTATGACAGACAGTTTCCTACTCACCTTTGCATTTGAATCAGAACATCCAAGTGTTGATCAGGCCCTAGACATAATCAAGACCAAGATATTTGAGGATTGCACCATCTCAGTGCCAGTCCAACCTGAGTGGACTATCCAGCTAGAAGAGGCGTTGGAATGCTATAATTTTGCATCAGAATCAGAGGAGGCGGAGGAGGACCCTCGTAACACCAACATTCTGGAGTCAGAAGGAACTCATGATGTTGGAGGACCACAGCTAGAGACTCCAGCAATCACTGAGCCCATCAAGATTAAAAAGGTCAATATTGGCACAGATGCAAAACCTAAGTTTGCCTCTATTGGAGACTATTGGAATGATGAAACAGTCGGACAGATTGCAGATTTGTTACACGACTATCAGGACCTATTTCCCACCAAGTTCACAGAGATGAAGGGAATAGCCGGAGACCTGGGAGTTATGAGGATACCATTTAAGGAGGACGCTAGACCAGTCAAGCAGCGCCCATATAGATTAAATCCGCGCTACAAAGAAAAAGTAAAGGACGAAATCGATAAGATGCTAGCAGCAGGCATCATTGAGCCGGTAGAAGAAAGCGAATGGGTTAGCCCCATGGTCATACAAGAAAAGAAAACAAAAGGAGACATCAGAATCTGTGTCGATCTGCGAAAAATCAACGATGCATCACTTCATGATCCATTTCCGACACCGTTCACTAATGAGGTATTAGACAATGTGGGAGGATAGGAGGTCTACTCATTCACTGATGGATTTTCAGGCTACCATCAGATCAAAATACATCCAGAAGATCGATCTAAGACCACCTTTGCAACAGAATGGGGCTCGTTCCAGTATACGGTAATGCCCTTTGGTCTTAAGAATGCACCAGCTATATTTTCCAGAGTAGTCGTTGCTGTATTTAAAGAATACATCCATAAATTCTTAGAAGTATATTTTGATGATTGGACTGTATTTGGACTAATTGACAAGCATATAGGAGACTTAAGACTGATGTTAGAGAAATGTAGGCAATACCAGATTTCTCTAAACTTGAAGAAATGTATATTTTGTGCACCATTTGGTATCTTGTTGGGTCATATTGTGTGTAGACAAGGCTTAATGGTAGATCCCGCGAAGATCGCCATCATTGTAAATCTTCCAGCACCCAACTCAGTCAAGCAACTGAGGATAGTACTTGGTCATACCGGTTACTACAGAAAGTTCATCAAGGGCTACGCAAAGATTACAGCACCAATGGAGAAATTGCTGAAGAAAGATGTAAAATTCCTATGGAATGAGGAATGTCAGTAGAGCCTAGACATGCTTAAAGAAAAGATGGTTACCGCACCCATCCTAGTGTTTCCAGACTAGACTAAGCCATTTCATGTACACGTAAATGCATCTAGCATCGTACTAGGAGTCGTCTTGACACAGCCAGGAGAAGGGGATCTTGACCATCCCATCGCATATTCCAGCAGAAAGTTATCAACAGTAGAAAAAAACTACACCACAACAGAACGAGAGGGCTTAGCTGCTGCAGAACTTCAGGCACTATCTATTGGGATCCTCGTTTAAAATGTTTACTGACCATTCCGCATTGAAGTACCTAGTCAATAAACCAGTGTTAGGGGGGAGAATCTGCAGATGGTTACTCCTCTTCCAGGAGTATGATTTTGAAATCATTGTGAAACCAGGAAGACTGAATGCTAGACCAGATCATCTGTCGCGTATAGACTCAGGGGAAGAGCCCAGTAACCTAGAAGATAATCTGCCCGATGCGCAGTTGTTCTCTATGCAGATTGTAGATGACTACTATGCCGACATTATTGAATTCCTCACTACAGGAGTAGCACCTGATGACTTCATTAAGCAGCAAAAGAAGTAGTTGGTTGTTAAGGCAGCAGACTTCACCCTCATTGCAGGATGCCTATATAAGTTAGGCCCGGATGAAGTTCTACACAGATGTGTAATGCCGCATGAAAAAGACGCTATTCTTAAAGAGGCACACTCAGGAACCGCAGCAGGTCATTTCACTGGAAAGCCGACTGTGCAGAAAATCCTAGAGGCAAGACTATGGTGGCCTACGTTACACAAAGACACCAAGGACTTTTGCAGATGCTGCGATATCTGCCAGAGGGTAGGAAAACCCTCGCGACGCGATGAAATGCCACTGCAACCGCAGGTCATGCTGCGTGCATTTGACAAATGGGCTATAGAATTTGTGGGTCCTATCAACCCACCAGGAAAGCGCACGAGAGCGAGATATATTATTACCGGAACAGAGTACCTCACTAGATGGGCAGAGGCCAAAGCAGTAAGAAATTGTGATGTTGCTACAGCTGCACAGTTCCTGTTTGAAAACATCATCAGTAGATTTGGATGCCCAGTAATTTTGATGAGCGATCAAGGCACACATTTCTTGAACCACACCATTGAGGCTTTGACAGAAGAATTCCATATTCAGCACTATAAGAGCACTCCCTACCATCCACAGGCTAATGGTATGGTGGAGGCCTTCAATAAGATTCTAGAAAATGCTCTTACTAAAATCTGCAATAACCAAATGAATGATTGGGATCTCAGAGTTAACGCTATATTATGGGCATACAGAACCACATGCAAGAAACTTATGGGACGCACACCTTTCAGCTTGGTATATGGACAAGAGGCTGTTATGCCTATGGAGTATATTTTTCCTAGTTTAAGAATCACTCAGATTACCGAGATGACTGATACAGACACAGTCGAGGAAAGGTTAGTACAGTTGCTTGCCTTAGAAGAAGACAGATTCATCGTCGGATTCCATCAAAAAGTGCAGAAAGCACGAGAAAAAGCTTGGCATGACAGACACATTAAGAGTAAGACTTTCCAAATCGGAGACCTAGTACTCTTCTATGACAGCAGATTCATTAAGTTTCTAGGGAAGTTCAAGACACATTGGCTGGGGCCATATCAGATACAGCAAGTTACGGAGGGAGGTGCCGTTCAGCTTAGCCAGTTGAACGGGGAGCTTCTTCCCACATGGATCAATGGCAGTAGGCTTAAGATCTATAGTGATAGCCACCCCGCCTCTCAGCCCTAGCTTAAACCAGTTTATGATGGTGCAGATGTCCAGTGTAGTTGAAAGGAGGCATCGCACTGGGAATGAGTCTACACCGGTAGGAATTTTCTAAGAATGAGGAATCGCATCAAAAAAAAAAAAAAACTTTTTAACGCTGTTTGTTTGCACAGGTGATGCGGAGTTGCATCGTAGTAGTACGATGTTTCCCCGTGCCACGTACTCAGTTTGAAACCGACAGTGGGCTAGTCAAGTCACTGTCTGACAGGTAGTTAATGAAGAAATGACCGGTATCCCCTACCATAGATTTGGCAACAGTATAATAAATTTTTCCAGATTTGGTAAATCTTTGATGAGACTGGCGCCTGTACACACACGTCTCGAGGGAAATTCTATCAAGATTTTAGCATTAATTGAGGATTGGATGACGGGTCTGGTCCTATCCGGGCAATTAATACGACCAACACACCTAGTCTAGATGACCGTTATGTCCGGGATTATCGTATTGGACATAAAAACAGAAAGTATTTAATTGGGACGGTTACGCTTACAGAAAATCCGAGAGCTGGAGAATAAGTGTTAAGCATTCCCTATGTCGAGCTAAGTTGTTACAGAGTGCTGTGATTTTCAGAAGTTGCAGCCATTGCACGTCCACCATTTTATGCTGAGTGGGTCTTGTCCGAGGACGAGCCTCTAGAAAACATTTTGAGAATATTTCAGCATCACGGCCTTGCAGGAGCTATGACCATCTACAACTAACCCACTGAGCTCGTCCCGAACCAGAGAACCACCAAAGACGAGAACCCATTCCCAGCTCATAGAGGAATCCAGTTCCGAGCAGGAAGATGAAGTCCGTAGTGCAGCGAACTTCCTCATACCACAAGTTGAAGGTGCTCCAGACATCAGACTTTCCAAGAGCGGTAAGCTTCCTGTGCCCATACCGCCAATAGATTCTCGAGTAAAGGAAAATGGCGATTTAGTAGGATATGCTGGTGTTGTCAAATTTATTGATTACAACCTGGGGGACGGTAAGACATACCCTCACTTCAAGCCAGATGCGTATCTTGTGCTTGAGAAGAATCCAAGGACAGGTAGAGAAGAATTCATCCCCATGCCACATGTCTAGATTCTTGAGCGTTCAGGTCTGCTCAATGTGTTGAGACTACCCCATTTTGGACGTAGCGCAGAGGTTAATGCTGTGGTGCGTGTCCTCCTATCGTGTGTACATGGAGGCTATCTCTGGCTAGGTCACAAAATCGACCTCAATGTCAACTTGATACACCGTGTTACCGGCCTGTCTAAGACTGGTAAAGATCCCAAGATACAGATAGCAGGAAAGACCAAGGATTCCAAACTACCAGCAGCCTTAGTTAAAAAGTATCAGCTACAATGAGGAGGAGGGGCTTATGATATCATGAGTTTATAGAATGAGACACTCATATTTACAGCCAGTCTGCTTGTAGGCAGACTACTTACCAAGGTCCGACCGAAGAAATTCACAGGATCGGTGATCAATCTGGCCATACAAGTTACAGAAGGAGAGCAGTTCAATTGGTCGTTATTTTTATTAAATATGTTTCAGGAAGATTGTTTGGCAGCCCAAGATCAAGCCAACCACCCTTTCCACTTCTCGTGGCTGCTTATACTATGTGCATTCGTCGCATGGAAGGAACCGCCCAACATCCAGTTCCCATAAATCGCAGGAGGAGCGCCCAGGGGTGTGCGCTATGCCAGTTTATGGGACACCAACAGTCAAGCAAGGAAACGGGTTAATACGATAGTATTTTATGAATACTATTTGATGTTGAAGAACCTTATCCAGCAATCACCAAGGATCAGTACAGAGACTATGGACGCATATGATAACCGGCTTAATTTTATGGCAGACAGCCATAGAATCTACCTAAGGCCTAAAAGGACTAAAAGGGACGATTGGGCTCCTGGCTGGTTTAGAATGACAATGCGGGATGTTGAGAATGTCATCAAAGGCTTTGATGACCAATGGCGACAAGAATACGAATATACCATGCCACTGCCAATGGAGACCTCCCAGACAGACCCACCAGAAAAGGGCAAAGAAAAATTGGACACCCAGGCACAAGGTACAACAGAAGTGCCACCGCCACGCGAAAAGAGAAAATACCTACCAGAAGAATTAGTAGAGACACCTACGACAAAGAATGGAAGCTAAGGGACCACAGAGACACAGTAGAGAAAGAAGCAGAAAACTTCAAAACCAGTCCCACATACTGCACTAACAGATGATGACTATGAACTCATCGCAACAAGGACGTGCGACACATTAAAGGACTCATTTGACGCGGTGAAGTCATCGTAGGAAAAGATGCAGAGCATAGTAGAAAAACAGCTTCTTGACTTAAAAACATTCACAGAAAAGACTACCATGCTATACACTCCATCAGTAAAGGCGACCGTCGGAGAAACTTCGACACAGTGACTATCCCGCGAAGAGAGATTAGCAACGGATCGCCTCAACACCATGTTGATTCCACCAGGGAGTATCTGATTCCCTGCGACAATGAAGGACCCACCAGTTCAATTGGGGCAATCCATTGAGGTTAACCTTGCGGAATTCCACATTGACCAATTATACATGATTCAGCAGCAGCTAATCGCAGAGCTCAAGGGAAGAGAGCTCGCGACTTACAAGCAGAACACGCAGCTGAAGAAGCAGAATGCAGCACTCGCTACCAACTATCAGAAAAAGGTAGATGAGTTAAAAACATGTCAGGACAGGGATTAGGAACTCTCTCAGGCACTACAGAGTATTGCCTTAGAGCTACCCAAATGTAACATTGAGTTCGCATTACCTACCCCCCAGAAGCTAAGGAGAGTAGCAGACAGAGCAAAGGCTCTGGAAGAAACTATGGTTAGAATGGATGAAGAGGTGGCCAGGTTGAAGGCAGACCACGAAGTACAGATCGCCGAGCTTGAAGCTCGTATCCAAGACACCTCTGAGGCAGACCAGAAAGAGCGAGTAGAAGCCTTTCGACTCACTTCTGCGCAGGTGAAATCTCACATTGAAGAAGCAGTGTCGATACTCAAGGAAGCAACAGACACATGGGCTGAGTTAGATGAGTTGTCGGAGAGAGAAGAAATCCAACAGAATATTCAGCAGGTAGAGGCTACTGCAACGGCCATGAAAGAAGAAATGAAGAGCTTAGCCGCTCTCCAGAAGATGAGGAAGACAAAGCAGATGAACCAACTGTAGCAGGAAGCGCAGCGGCTAAGAACACAGGAGGTCCACATTAGCGACCTGCTTCAACCCTATCAGGAGCAGATCATTGAGCTGGTCGACGCAGTCGAGCAAAAAATGAAGGAGTTCACCACTGTAAGAGAAGAAATTGATCAGACAGATGACTCCAAAGTTGATCAAGCCCTGCTTGACTCGGCAAGATAACGTGTCGAGGTAATGAAGAACGAAGTCGTAGGACTTCAGGACAAGCTCCAGCGCACTTCGCAGGAGGCGAAGGAGAAGCTACGGCAGGAGAAGCCCGCTGGTAGTGGGTCGAGGGTGAGCCACAAGTAAGTGTTAGGGGACTTTTGGAGTAGGGTCCCGCAGCTACAGAAGAAGCTGCTAGTTTTGGCGGAAAGATAAGTTTTGGTGGAAAGAAGATAAGACGGAGCTACGACACCGTAGCATGGTTCCAGCTGCAGAGCAGAGTCGAAAACCATGACTTTTTGAGATACGAAAGTCAAAGAAAGGCAATGGTACTTGAGCGGCCGAGAAGGGAGAGCTCACCCACTGCATTGAAGGCAGCGGTGGAAGACAGGAGGGCTCAATGACCCTCATAAATAAGAAGGAGCAACGAGGCTCAAGCATTGAAGACGAAGGACAGAAAAGCGAAGCGGCGCATAGTACCCATGGTCAGTGCCGGGAAGAATGGAAGACTACAGAGAGCTGTGGTGTGATGGGAAGCGGCTACATCAAGGACAGAGAGGACCGACTATCACTAATTAGGGTTTGGGTTACTATTGGGACAGGCCCACAGTGTTGTAAAAGCAAGACCTTCGGGCTGCTTATAAAAGGATGTAATTTTGTATTGTAAAGGGTTGGTTAGATAGTGAGACATTCGTGATTGAAATAGGAAATAAGGATAAGTAGACTGTTGTAAAAGCCAAGCTCTAGTTCTGGACTTAGCTATAGCAATCTTACTGAAACCAATAGCTGGCTTATAGAGTATGCTTGTAACGATCCGCAGGGATTGACTGAGAGGGAAGAGTATGTTGTAAGAGCGACAACCTAAAGGTAGAGAAGAAAGATCTAAGAGAGAACATCTCGAGCTGCATGTGAGGTGCAGCAGAACTGTGTTTGCCTTCCCTTAAGCTATAATAGAGAAGCACAGTTATGTGGACGTAACTCCCATCCTGGGGGCGAACCACGTTAAAATCCTGTGTTCTGTGATTGATTTGCATATTGTGTTTATTTGCTGCATCCATCCGTTATGTTATGAAATTTGCTTACAGTTAATGTATGAATGAGTTGTTTAGTTACAACACTACAGGAAGATATATATAAGTTGAAATCCTTGGCACGTCATATAAGGACTTATTTATGCTTGCCTTAGATAGTTAATTAATCACAGTAAGACAGTCTGGGTATCAGGTCTTGCGCGTCGACACGAACAACTCTAAGTGTGCTAAGCCGCGGGAGGAGGGTATCGCAAGAAGGCGATCCCGCATCGGTAGAGGAGCTGCAGTGCGCGATACCATAGGTTGAGGACTTAGTGTTGAGCAGGAGTTACGTGTCGCATGGGGCGCGGCGATGTGGTGAGATTGGGACTATTGTGGAAAGGAGGAATTTGTGTGACGGGAGAAGAATCCGCACGACGTGCCCAAGGGTAGAGACGCTGTGGCTAGAAGGGCCACGAGTGGGGAATAGATCGCGCATCGTGAGTGGAAGATCGCACGGTGCGCAGGAAAGAGATCTCGCAGCTAGGAGAGCTGCGAGCCACCAGTAGGATTTCCACGGAACCTGGTCCAAGATGCTTGAGTCCTTGGCCAACCCATTAGAATCACTTCGGGTGAGACTTCAGGCCGCTGTGCGGTCTGTCGCCGAAAGGGCCAGTGAGCTAGGGGTGTTGTTGGTTGATTATAGTAAACCCGGGTCTGCCCATGCAGCCAACATTCAACTATGATTGGTCCTATAGTAGGTGATACAAGAATATATATGGTACTAGAGGTGCCCTATCCTTGTGCGGGAGTGGATGGGATGACGTCCAAACCTTGTGATACTTGTTACCTTGAAGTAGACGTGCTAGCGTGACTACGAGTGATGATCGAATCTCTAGCTGGAGGAGGTGTCTACATGTTTCATTTAGGTATGATGTGATGGCCCTCCTTCTAACACCATTTTTTGAAGCCCCAACTGTGTATGTGGTTGGTTAGGGTGTCTAAGGCTTACAACACATGGAGAAAACCCAGCCAAAGGCTTCAAACAATCCCACATAGGTATTGTTCTATATTCAAGCTGTTTAAAGTAGTGATCTCCCACGGATATTATAGTAGCCTCTGTTGTCCATTAAGAGTTAGATCCACAAAGTATTTGTTTCCCAAATTGGAAAACAATATAGATAGCAAAAAGAAAAGAAAAATCAAATCTAGCTAAGAGAATTATCTTGATCTAAACCTAAACTACCTAAAGAATATTTTGGGTTGATTTGTAGGTAAACTAGAGATGTAAGAAGGAAAATACTTTTCATCCAATCGACAAAAATGTAAATCAAATTATAAATTCATTGCTTAATTCATAGTCAATTAATGAAAATCAATTAGTTAGTGACTTAAGATTCTATCATTCTAAATTAATATGCATAGCACATGTAAGTTAAAAAACAAACATATTATGCTGCTGAATATTACTGTTCAATTATTCAAAAAAATAGATAAAGAGAGTTCATAAAATAAATTTCATAAAGCTTTATCAATGCATTAATAAATAATAGAGAAAAATATGATTTAAATAAAACACATTTAATGATTGTAAATAAATCATAGCATTATCTGTCCATTTGAAACAAATAAGATCAAGATCTATTTCAAGAAATTCATTTAGACAAAGGCAAGAGATAAGAAATCACAATACTACATTGATTCGAAGTTCAGTAAAAAATTACATAAACCATATGAACAACTAGAGGTGTTTTCAATCTCCTATATCAGTCTCCCTTCTTCCAAAATTCCAAAAATAAAGTTCCCAATACATTCGAGATCATCCTCTTAAATAATCATTACAAATAAAATGGATTTCCCCTAAAGGGGATCAAATCCTAAATAAATCTAATATCTGAAGAAATCTCTCCACATCTTCTAGATACGGAGTGATTCCTCAATATCAGAGTAACTGGCAGATTCAATGCCAAGATGGACATTGCACTTATAATCTTCGATCTCATTCTTAGACAAAATCGGATATAAATGTGGATCTTTCTCTCCATTGCAAATGGTTGTCTGATCAACTAATCTACATCATGGATGCTGTCATGGTCAATATTCTTGATCTTCTCCTCTCCTTCATCCCTTCGCTGCTCCACTTGCTCAATCATCAATCAAGGTGGACATGCTTTTTCAATAAGCAACATTGCAAGAAAGGATAATTCATCCATAATGTTGCCAACTGCATAGCATATTTTGCTGCAAATGTCTTGTGCTTTCTTTATAGCTTCAACTACTGTCTCATCCAGATCTTCCCAGGCTCTCAAGATAAACCTGGTCCTCTTAAGTTGAAAGTTAGTGAGAAAAGTGGCATTATCTGGCTTATCTTTCATGTACCTTTGCCAGTCTATCATCTCATCATAAGCATTCAAAGCTTGTTGTCTCTTCTCAACTAGGTATTCTAGAACAACAGACATATTGTCAAAAACCATGTAAGTTTCAAAGATATTATCTAGAGTTTTAAATAACTCATAGACCAAATCAGGATGTTCCTTATTGGTTTGAATGGAAATCTCTTTAAATTCTTCCTAGGAAAACTTGGAAAACTAAGATGAAGCTGCACTTGCAGTTGCATCTTCACATTGTCTTTCTAACAATGCAACCTTATAAACCAAATTGGAATTAACAGTCTTCTTTCTTTGCAGTTCTTCACTGAGATCAACATTTTTCTCTTGAAGTTCATCATACCTGTTCTCATGTTGCCTGTTAAGATGTTTCAGTTCCTCCTTTAGACTAACAATTTATGCTTTATGTTTGTCAAATTCTTAGTTCAAAGTGTTGACAACATCAAAATTGGCGGCTGTAAAAGCCCCTAAAAAAGATGCAGCATCTGTGGCATACGCCTGTGGGTCCCTTGATCGCTAGGTCCACACAACCTCATTTGTAACCTATATGTCCATATCACTATGATCCTCATTCCTCTTCCTACCATTCTTCACCATCGATCTATTAGCTTTATTGTACCGATATTCTCCCAGGGATATCAAAAAGTCTTCATTGAACTCATCCCTCATCTCATCAATGGGGATTATACTAATGCCTATGGATATCAGAGAAGAGGTATGAGTTGTGGTGCGAGAGGGTATAGTCATAGTATTAGGAGAAGTGGATGGAGAAGAGGTAACATTTTGACCAAGAGTTACTTCAGGGGCTGAAGAAAGGTCAGGAATAGAATTTTCAATAGATGAAACTTGCAAAGAAGTAGCATTTAGTGATGATGGTGAAATTGCTGAAGTTTTCTCAGGCACAGGGGATGACACTAAGCTGAATAAAGGAATATGCAATGGGATTTTGAAAACTGGTGGTACAGTAGATGAAGGAAAGGCATACACACATAAATAGGTGTAATAGATTCAGGACGACTACACTACTACATTTCGATCCAAAATCCGACGGTTACTTCCGACGGCGCGTGGATTTTTTGTTTTAAACCTACCAAAAATTACAAAGTTCAATTTTTTTTTGTAAATGTGGCCATACGCATCGACTATTGTCATAACCGTCGCTTAACCGACGGCGAGTTAGTCAAAAAAGGTCAAAAAATCCAAAAGGTCATCCAAACAACAAAAAAAAAAAGCCAAAAGGCGGGGCACCGTCGCTTAACCGACGGTGCGTTAGTAAAAAAGAAAGCCAAAAGGGCGCGGAAGCTACAAATTCCATTCACGCCAAGGATTCACCTTTTAGCATTATACCGTGAGAAGGCTATCTGTCTGGCCAGGGATTCACGCCAAGGATTCACAGATCGCACAGCTCAACTCAGTGCAGATCCAGGGGATGATATGCACCGAACCCATCTTGGTATTTTGGCAATTTGTGTTAATTTGAGATATGCATCCTCGAGTTTCACAACCTTGAGCTGCATTTGAAATGAGACTCCATTTTAGATGGGTTCGGAGGCTGGGCCAGTTACCTTCCGTTTTCTGATGGCAGTGAGGGCAGATCTGTCGTTGCAACTGGGGCTTTCTGATCGGCAGCTGCAGATGTGGTTCTGCCACAGGAGACTCAAGGATAAGAAGGAAAAAGATAAGGAGAAGGAAAAAGAGAAGGAGAAACAACCCAAGAAAGAGAAAGCTATACCTGCTATTCCACCTGCACCAGCACATTCTGCCTCTCTCATACCAACATCCACAAAAACTAATTTATATGACGATTATGATGACTAGTTGGGTATCTTGAAATGATCTACAATTCTTGCTCTCATTACTATTTCATGCTGTAAAATTATTAAATGCATGCTTTTCCAGTTTTAATAAGCTTATGTTAGATTATGTATTTTTACATTCTAGAAACTGTATTTCAGAATTTAAAAGTGTTGTTAGTTTTGCTGGGCATCGGAGTTGTAATTTTGCTGGGTATTGTGGCTGACTTATATTGTCACATGGTTACTTGTGACAACTGCATTGACAGGACATTTTAGTTGGTTTATTACGTTTGTGGAAATGTGGCCGCAACACAACATGTCCAGAGCTCAAGGGTATGTGCTCAATTGTTCGTGAACTTCATGTTTATGGAACTGCTATTCCTGTTCA
>LPNX011205612.1:0-14881 GCA_001517045.1 Pseudotsuga menziesii | reverse complement strand
CATGTCATCATGTGTTAGCCAATGAAATTGATTTAAATTTGAAATACTGTATAGGTCTTAAACACCTTTTTAATATAAATTTGGGGATAGGTATCATAAAAAAGCTACTTTTTTTGTTTGTATTTTCGACATATATCCCCGTGTTTTTACTCAAATTTCGATCGGGAGAGCTCGTTGGATGTGGAATTAAATTCTGCATCAAACGAGTACCCACTCGACAGTTTTGATGGACCCCACTACCCCAAAAACAAGAAATACCTGAAAAAACGTGATGATGACATGATTATCACGTTTTTTCAGGTATTTCTTGTTTTGGGGGTAGCGGGGTCCTCCAAAGGTATGCTGAGTGGGTACTCGTTGGATTATTCCACATCCAACAAACTCTCCCAATCGAAATTTGAGTAACAACACAGGGAGATATGTTGAAAATACAAACAAAAAGTAGTTTTTTTCTTTTCTTCCTCCAAAATTAATAAATATTATTTTATTATTTTAACTATTATTTTATTATTTTTTTTAGAAGGCCCATTTTGAGTTGAAATTTATTCTAATGACTATCTATCCTTTCAAAGTTAGGCCCATAATTTTTAGTGTTTGTAAGCACCTTTCATTCTGGAAAATTGACACTTCGAAATTGGAAGATGCTAACACTAGCCAGCTTCATGGAATCCATCACCCAGGAGAAACACAAGCTAGTTCAAATGGGCACCATCAAAGCTAAATATCAATATTTGTCCATGGGTGTTTTGAATGCCTCCAAGGGAAAGCAAAAGGAAAATAATTCGAAGCAATTAGACAAGAGGAAACTTGATAAACCCAAAACTAGTGATGGGGGTTCGAATCCTCCTGAGGAGAAGGACAAGAAAGGGAAGGAGAAAACCAAATTCACATATTGATACAAGGGATTGAATCTAGAGAGATCCTGCATGAAGAAAAGCATTGATCAGATGGCACAACTACTGGAGAAAAATAACATCCCTATCCCAGATGGTGCACCAAATGCACATATTCCCACAAGGGATGGCATCCAAAGAGATCCTGCATGAGGAAACACATTGATCAGAGGGCACAAATAATAGAGAAAAACAACATCTCTGTCCCAAATGGTGCAAGGAAGAAAGATGGCACCTCAAGTTTAGACAACAAAGAGAAATGCCATGCCTTGGTAGCAGGTACTTCTAATTCCTCAAACTTCATTATTGACTTAGGGGCATCTAGACATATGGTTTCCACCAGAGAGATCTTCTCCTCTATGCATTTGAATAGTGGCCCAGTAGTTCGAATGGGAGATGACTCGAAATTCTAGACCAAAGGAGTTGGTAGGATTGATTTGGAGAAAATTGGAAAAATTGTCGAAGGGGTTATACGAAAGTGTAAATGGAGAAATGAGATATAGATGTGATAGGCATATCTCCCTAAACATGATTGTGCAGGCGAAATGATTTTACAAAAAAATTCACTAGGTTCTCCTCTGATGTCATTTTCAACACTTTAGAGAAATGTTGATTTAGCCGAGACCCAACCTATATTATTTAAGGGGTCTCAAGGGTCCTTATATTGATGAGAATAACAAAGGATATAATTAACATATAGATGGGTTGCATTAATTCAGTTTTGTTAATATAGGGATGTGTAAATATATATTATATATATGTTAGAATTTACTAAAATGTACAATTTCATTGTCAAATTTGTAATTTTTTTCATTGTCGTAGTGACAACTAAAAATTACCAAATAAATGATCAATTGTTATGTGGTCATTTTTACTCTAGATATCCTGTGAACAAATTTGGTCATTTATCTTGGTCGCTTTTAGTTGGTTTTTATCCCGTGACCAAAAGTGGTCATTTATCTTGGTATTTTTTAGTTAGCTCACTTAAATTTATCAATTTTGGTCATTTATTCTTTGAAATAAACTATGGTGACCAAAATGTTTGGTCTCCTAGTCACTAATCTCTCATTTTACACTAGTGATGGTTATTTCTGTGATGTGTTCTATGTACCAGATTTGACAACAAATTTGTTGTCAGTCTATCAAATGACTCATACAGGAGAAGCCAAGAGAGTAAAATTTACTCCTAATTTGGTAGAGATTGCAGAAATATCATCAAACCAAGTCATGGAAATTGGGTATGCAAACCACCAAGAGAGGATGTACAAGTTCTCAAATTTTCTCCCTAGTTCCAATGACCAAGCGTTCCTCTCTCATGCCAATGAGAACTCCAAGATATGGCATGAAATATTTGGTCACATGACTACAATTATCTACAAGCACCGCACAATGATGAGATGGTGGAAGGGATTCCTTCAATCAAATCTTCAAATGGAGCTTGCATTGGATGTGTAGTTGGGAAGCATCCATAGCGCAACTATGAGAAGGGGAAGGAAAGGAGAGCTTCACAACCTCTTAGATTGGGACATCCAGACCTGATTGGTCCTCTACCCAATCCCTCCTATGGTGTATCAAGGTATTTACTCACCTTCATTGATGACTACTTGAGATTATGCTGGGTATACTTCCTAAAATTGAAATCTAAAGTATTTGAGAAATTGAAGATTTGGAAGGCCTTAGTGGAGAATCAAAGTCGGAATAGGATAAAAATAATTAGGAATGAAAATGGGAAATAATATTTCAACAAAAGTATGGAGCATATTTGTGAGGAATGTGGCATTCAAATGCAACATTCAACTCCCTACACACCACAACAAAATGGTGTGGCAGAGAGGAAAAATAGATCTCTCAAAGAGATGACCACATGCATGATTGAGGAAAGGGATCTAAGTCCCAAGATATAGGACGAGGCTATTAATTGTGCTGAATATATACATAACCGAGCATTCCACAAATCAGTCAAAGGAAAAACTCCCTATGGGGCATGGTTTGGCCATAAACCAAATGTCTCAAATTTCAGAATTTTTGGTTCAAGAGCATGTGCTCGAATTCCTTCAAAAAAAGAGGAAGGATTTGCAACCACAGAGAAAGGAATGCACCATGGTCATCTATGGTGAGGATAGAAATGGTTATAATCTCTTTGACACATCCACACTCGATACTTTCATTGAGAGGAGTGTGCAATTCAAAGAGGAACCAATACCAGATTTTGAGCTTGCATTGGGGGAATGCTCTTCTCCTCAACACCTTGATGAAGGAAGTGACGATTCAAGCTCTGTATTTTCTGATAATTATTATAATGATATGTCTGTAGATAAAAATTTTGTAGATGATTCATCATCGAGGCTCGAGTGGGCCGAAAAAATCATACTAGCTACAGGGGAATTGGCAGGAAATCCCTAAGAGCCTAGGAAGACAAGATCTCAATATAACAATGCTTCCTATGCAAGTGAAAGTTATATTGATGAGCACTTTTATATGATTATTGGATTTGATCCATAGTCATATCAAGAGGATTTTCATGATCCAATATGGAAATAAATAATGGAAGAAGAAATCAATTCTCTCTAAGAGAATGAAACATGGGAATTGGTTCCCCTTCCTGCCAAGAGGAAGCTTGTACAATGCAAGTGGATATTTCAAACCAAAATTGCTTCAGATAGTTCAGATGTTAAGTACAAGGACATATTGTTTGATAATGGATACTCTCAATTCCAAGGTGTGGACTACACCGAAACCTTTGCACTGGTTGCAAATATGAATTCAATAAGACTAGTACTAGCAATTGCAGCTAGTAAAGGATGACAAGTGCACCATATGGATGTCAAGAGTGCATTCTTACATGGTGAACTACAAGAGGATATATACATCCAGTAACCTGAATTTTTCCAAGAGGATCCTTCACTTGTTTTCAGGTTGAATAAATCACTTTATGGACTCAAGCAAGCCCCTAGGGCTTGGTATGAAAAAATGGATACTTTCTTTCTCTCAATTGGTTTCATTTGATGCAAATCTGATCCAAATGTGTTTTTGCAGAAAAATGATGTTTTTTTGCAGGTTATTGTACTATATGTAGATGAAATCTTAATTACAGGGAGCTACAACAATAAAATTGGATCAATCAAGGCATCCTTACTCAATGAGTTTGCAATGATAGATCTAGGATTGCTAAGACAATTTCTAGGATTGAAAATTGAGCAATCTAAAAGAGGAATCATGCCGATTCAACCTAATTATGATTAAGACCTACTAATTAAGTTCAATATGGACGATTGTAATCCATCCAAGTTCCCTTTTCTTTTTGGCATTAAACTAGGTGAATTTGGTGATTCTCCTTTGGTAGATTGTATATTGTACATGCAGCTAGTTGGTAATTTGTTGTACCTTACACATACCCGAATTGATTTTTCTTATCCTGCAAGTGTTGTAGCAAGGTATATGCTCTAGCCACATAAGATCCATTGGAAGGAAGCATAAAATATCCTCCAATATGTCCAAGGAACAAAGAGTTTTGAGGTACACTATGCAGCTAGTTCTTTACTTCAACAAGCTGGATTTTATGATTCAGATTGGGCTGGAGATCCCACTAACAGAAATTCAACTTCAGGTTTTGTTTCCATGCTTGCTGAAGGTCCTATTTTCTGGTCTAGTAATAAAAAACATACAATTTCTCTTTCTTCAGCAGAGGCCAAGTATACGGCAACAATGAATGTAGCCACACAATGTGTTTGGTTGTAAGGAATTCTTTAGGGGTTTGGTGTTGCAATTGATTCTCTTACCAATATTTGGGTGTATGATCAAAGTTCCATCCAGATATATACTGATCTAGATCAGAGGTAGAGAAAAAATCATATAGAGATCCATATTCACTACATCCTGGGCTTAATGCATGACAGAGTGATTTCCCTTCAGTATTTCTCATCCATCAAGCAAATTGCTGACATATTCACCAAGAGTTTCATTGAGAAGACATTCACTCACTTGAGATATTTGCTTGGAGTGAGTGATGGATGGTGATTTCTGATATTTTTTGCAGGTTTGAACCCCATGTCCATTTTAGAGGGAAGTTTTTGTCCCATGAGGTTTTCCTTCTTTTCCTCAATTTACATGGACAAATAAAATTTTATGTTTGTATTGAGGTGACTTAAGCCTTTGTTTCCAAGGCCTCTCACATTATTTTCATGATTTGTACTAAGTTTTGGTTAAGGGGGGGTGTTAGAACAAAAATACACCACTTAGTACCTTATTCTAAATCCTTAATCATTTTTATTGTCATTTATGCAATGATATGCTATGGTTTGGACTTAGGGAAGTCAATCCAACATAATAACCAGATATTTTGATGCTTTACACCTACAGGATCACTCCAGCTCAGTAAAAATCCACATGTGCACCCTCATTTATTGTTGATACACTCCCATTCCTTGAAATGGGGAATTGTAGTTGACTGGGAGCACTAGGGGTGGTTTTAGCCCAGATTTTGGACTGTTGGAGAATTAAATTCCCACCTTGAGCCTCCCACTCACCTTATTTTGCACACCCATGCATGCCAAGGAGTCATGATTTATCCAAAAAACCTCATCCATGTCCAAACCTCAATTCATTACCATTTTGGTTGAGTTGGAGCGATTTTGGACCACCTAGGGGGGATTGAGGCCAATTTGGCCAATTTCACATGTACACTCAGATTTGGCTTCCTAAGCCTCACGAATTGAACTAGGTGTAATATAAACCTGTTCTAAACATATTCACATGTTAGACAGTCAAATAATATCTATTTTCTGTTCACACTGTGTATGCAAAATTGTTCCTCTTTCATGCTTTTTTGTTGGTTTTTGCAAGTAATTCAATTTGTGACATTCTCTAAGGGTCCTATATATTTTTGTATATAAAAATTATCAAACCAATTTGGATCGATGTTTAGGATCACAGATGGATGAGATCGATGACTATTAGGTACTCCACTCAAAGAAGCTGCACACTAATTTGAAAATCACGGGGCGTCAAAAAATGAAGGAGTTGGTTTAAAAATGAAGGAAATCAATGGTGTGTGATGTAGGTTGGATAAATATATGACATATATATGACCCACTAAGGGAAATTGCATGGTAGATAGACATGGTGTTATGCAGTGCATTAAGAAAAGGTTAAGGTTAAAGGGCGATCAAGATCAATGGTTCAAGTGAGAGATAGATTAAATATATGGTTAAAAAAGATCCACTCTAGTGACATGCATGGGGATTAAAGGAGAATTCCACCAATGGAAAATAAACCACTTTCCTATATTCCAAAACCATTATTTCAAGAATATTATAAAAGGGAAGAGCACATGTTCAAGGATTATTTGTCATTTTGTGCATTGGGAGAAGAAGCATATCTGCATGGATAAATCCAATTCAGACAACTATCTTTCTAGCTGTCAATTTTCCAGGTATGCCATTTTTTCACCCACCTACTAGTATTTGAAAATCGATAACGAAGGTGAAGTTGAGGAACAATCCATAGAGTTTCATAAATTAAAGGAGGTTTTCGAAGATAGAGGTAATGACATTTTTTATAATGTTTTGTATCTTTTCCCAGTTCAACAACTGAAAAAAAGCTATAAGACTTTAAGGACCAGGGAACTAACCTACACAGCATTTTCCAATCTCATTTTTATCATTTCTACCCATAACAAACCCTAAATTTCCCAGGTTTTATTGACTGGTGCATGTCAAATTACTCCTCCTATGATAGAGTAATAATGGAATTGGATAAAACCAAAATATTATGCCGTGTAAATTCCCTTGTTTTCCGAGATTCTCTTTTAATCCCACCTTAATTTACCCAAAGATGAGAGGAATTTCTAGAAGAATACCTAATTCAGTTATTTAGGAAAGCAATTCAATTTTATCAGCCATAGACAGTGAAGCAAATAAAGGAGAGGTGACACAAAAGATGCTAGATGAGAAAGAAAAAACCATTCAATTGTTAAAAAAGGAAGTTAAAGATCTTTGCAACTCAGTTAATTCAAGGTTCCAAATTCACTGAATTAGAAAAAAAAAATACTTGCTAACCCAGGAGCTAAATGACAGTAAGGAAAAGCTATTAAAGCTTGATGAGGAGAAAAATCAATGGGAAAAAGAGAGAGGCCTCTTAATTGCAAAAATATATGTTCTGAATAAAAATCGGTTGATTTTAGAAAAGGAGAAAGAAGAAAAAAGAAAGGAAGATGAAGTGCAAAGAATTCAGCCTACTCCAGAAAAAAATTCTGAATCTATTGTGCATTTTATGTCATAGGTGAGTCTAACAGACTTAGAAATTTTCGGTTGAAAAAGTCAGAATCAAAATTTGGTTGATTCAGTTAGAAGGAAAGAAGAAGAGAGGAAAATATTAGAGAACAAAAATAAAGAGTTGTTGGATAAAAATGAGAATTTAATGAAGAAACTATCTGGACAATTACAAATGCAGGGAGAAAGACATCTCATCTGGGATATGATAATAGTAGAAGCTGTTAAAATTAGACCTTACTTAAATTATATTTATGAAAAGGAGATGGTGATAAATGTTGCTAAATAGAGTTGTACAGCAGTAAGAGGCCTTAAATAAAAATCCAGTGGACACAACCACAAACACAAAAAAATTCTTAAATACTCTATCTGAAGAATATTTGAGGACAATGGGTATCGAGGAAATAATTATAGTGATCACTTGGGAAAGAAAAGTGGTAGGAAAACATTAGCAAATAGAAGCTATGCAAGCCAAGATTGATATAATGCAAAATCAAATAAATATTTTTAAAGGATTCTTTGTGTCCCCTTTTCAGAAAGATTTTCATTCCTTTTGGGAAGAAGATGGAATTTTTTTTATCTCAGTCAGAGTATCAGGGATTATTGGTCAAATGTAGATTGGATCATAGAGAATTTGAAGATATGAACTAATATTTTTTAGGGAAAACTGTAATTGATAAATTTATAGTGGATTTTGAGTTGATTAATACATCCAGGATAGTTTGTACCCAGTTCCCACCTATTTCATATGTAGATCATGTGGAATTGAGAGTGTTGGTGAAAGAGATGGTGAATCTAGAGTTGCCATCTGTAGACCAATGGAAAATGATAAAGAAAATTGGCAAGACAAAGTATAACTTGCATCAGTGAAGAGTTTATTTGTAAAACTTGAGAAACTTTGAAGACAAGTTTGTTTTGAATATTGTAATAAATTTTTGAATAGTTAGTTTGTTAGGAGTCAAGTGACAAGTGTAATAAGGAAGTTACTTTTGCCAAATTTTTTGTATGTAAACAATTATCATCTCAAGGAGCATTTTGAGATGTATTGTAGTAATATTTTGCAATTTAATGAGTGTTGGAACCTGTGATAAGATAAGAACTGATTTTGTAAAAGAGATTCAAGATGAATAAAAGACTGCAGAGCCAAGCAGGTTTTCTACCAGAGATTCTTGTGTTATTTATTTTACATCATGTACTTCCTCTCCTTCATGTGAATGTGTTTCATGTTTATATTTCCATTTTTTCATATTTTCATGCTTGGATAAGAGTATATTGAAACAAAATTCATAGATTTATGTTATGATTCTGAAATTTCAAGCATTCACAAGTTTTTTCCACTTAAGTTAATATTGGATTCATCTTTAGATGCCCATATTAATGGATTGCTTCTTATTCTTCCTTATCACCACACAACTAGCATTTTGACTGTAAAAGAGTAACTACCCTACCTATGTTAAGAAATCCATTGCAAAGCACTGTCATTAATTATTTTTCATATTTGACTCCATGCCCAATGACCACTTCTTTCAACCATTGTTATTATTAAAATTTGTTTCTATTCAAATACATCTGGCCTTTGAGTTTATCTATTGAGAGATCCCTATTTGTAATGAAAGAATCCAACTTTCCTCCTAAAGATTGGTTTTTTGGTTACCAACATGCTTAACACCTTTCTAACTTTGAGTGTATAATTAGAAAAAAGAAATACAATCGAGATTGATAACATACCCAAGATACTAAAGGACATTAAGACAAAATGATATAGAATATCAAGCTCGTTGATGAGTTAAGAGTTAAAAATCATGAAAGTTGTGAGTATTCTCTAGAGCATCTTCATTCAGATATCGATGGTGTGCTTGTGTTTTTTTATCCTCCTCTATCTCCTCAACCTTCCTAGAGGGCATCGTGCATCATTTGAGATGCAATAAAGATAAACTACCATGGGCTTTTCTTGCACAATTTCCTCATTGGCTTCGTTCTTTAGACCTTCTTCCTTTCTAAAACGAGTTGGCTTCATTTTGACAAATCTTGAAGCCAGAACATAATTTCCTTTAGACGTTGGATCTTCAACTTCAAAGTATAGAGAGGGATGTGCATGCCTTTCACCATATCGATACACCCATACACAATCTGCTTCACATAAATGCTAAGTTCTTTGACTTTTCATAGTGTGCTTTCCCTATACCATCAGTATAATTCCTCACTGCAAACAAAGTATCTATTGTGGAAATGAGATGCTTTGTGGTGGTTCTTTTTGAAACTATATGATCAAAATTATATCCACCATGCTAGATGGGAACACGAAACCTTTCCCTAACCATTGTCAAAACCTCTAAATGGTATTTACTACGCATTGGAATGCGCAGGTTGTGTCAAATCTCATGACAGTAACGTGAATTCTATGGGAGTAGAGGAACCTAGTTGCACCAAAGAGGTGCATTCTACAACCCAGTATGGGAGAGATGTGTAACTCCTTCCATGCTCATTCTAGATTTGACACGTGTTCTTTATAAAAAATAACATGTTGGCTTAAATTAAATCTATATTATTTAGAATTGTATATATATAAAATAATATAAATTAGATAAACTAAAACCATTAACATTGAATTACACTCTAAAAAAAAGGTTTACACCTTGAGATATTTGATCCCTCTCGGTGCTTGGTAGATCCCCTTTAGATGGATCTATGCTGGTTTTATGTTTTTTACAGAGCTCAAGGTGCATTAAACACCTGTGCCATATCCCTTCTCAATTTAGCCTAACAATCCTATCACCACAATGCTTGTTGGTATAGTGTATCCATTGCAAATCCAAATGGTTTCATGGAGGGATCAAATAAGTTGTCCGCTACTAATGCAACTATCCACACATTAATTCCTATCATCCAATTGTCATAACAAAATGGTCATATCACCCCATCTGTGGTCCTTTTTACCTACATAAAATGGTAGGTGCTTTTTAATAAATACATATTTATTTTTATTTATTACAAAGAATATGATTTTACTTATTTTTATTAAATAACTTGAATCTTGATTCTTATGAATATGTGCCACACTTTGTAGTTCTTTTTGCATTGAAAAATGTAAAATATATAGGTGTTTAACACATAAGAAATCAAAACTCATATTTGAGAATTTCAATATGCACTAAAAAGGAAATATTGTGGAACATCTTGTTACCTTTTATGTTATATTTAAAATAAAACAAATATTGGCATTTAATATCTTGAATCTTGTTTTTATTTGTACTATTTCCTCTAAAATATTAGAAAAGAATAAGCATGTGCAATAATGTGTTGGTAGAAAAAAATTTGTTTTCTTTAATATTTATCTGTGAACATAATATACATAGAACTTAGTGATGACTATATATTTTTATAAAAACATTAGTCATAAATCATTTTGAAATACAATTCTTACCTATGAATGGGGAATGGTTAGGAAACTAATGATTGGGAAGAGAGGTATGTTGTGTTCACAAGGATTAGATTTCATTATTTTTGTCAAGATCCATAAGGTTGTAATCCTTTGAGACTCCATGTTGGAGTTCAATCAAGAAGAGAAAGGGATTTACAAGGAAGAAACAATCATTGGAATACTTTAATAGAGAATTGTTGAAGTAGATAAGAAAGTATAACCTTATCCACATTAAAAGGAAAAACAATCTCATCACTAATAAGTTGGAAATTAATGTCATTTCATTGGACATGGTAGTTTGTGTAAAAAATGTGGGCCACCCTCATAGTCAATGGCTCCCCTAAGTTTTGAATTTTGATTTTTTGAAACACACGATGATCACATTGACAGCTTTGATGGATGGCCATCTTATCATGTTTACCACCTAGTTCATTTTAACTATGTTGGATATGAGCCCTTGATTGAATTAGTTAAAATCAAGGGAGCTCCACCCTCTTAAGGATCCCCCTTTTTCATTGCAATAGTTGAGTATATTTTTCATTTTATGGAGTATATGTATTTGATGCTTTATTGTGGGATATCTCTTCGAGGGGATATATGAGTTATAGGTCAGCATGATCTTACTAGTGGAGGGGTTTCTTTATGCTATAGGAAGTCTATTGATCTCAACTCATAGCAGATATGGAATCTATTCGAAGGTAAGAGATCCTCTCTAGGGATCATTTATGGGTTGGAGATAGTTCAAGAAGTTAGAAAGTTCATAAAACTATATTCTTGTTGGATCATTCACCCTCTTATGCTTTCAAAATTTGAATTATCTAATGACTTATGGATTTGGAAACTACATCCTAAGAAGACCGTGTCACATCCCTTAATATGGGGTTGGAGGTTGGGTTAAGTGTATAATGATATTAGGGAGCTCAAAATCATGATGATGAAGATAAATTTTCAAATGAAGGGTGTTAAATTAACAGCATATCAAATCTCATCACACATGGCTCATCAGGATGCAAGTTTTGATGAATTGCACAATAAAGATGGGGATCAAGGGAGTCAGATAGAAAAAATGGTTGATGATTCTAAAGTCCACGATGAAATGTTTTTGGTTGTCACATAGTGGGGCCATGATAAAAAAAACCATTGGCTGGAAATAGGCTGAACAAGGAGGATTCTATCCTAGAAAATGCAAGAATGAAGGTGGAAATTATAGGCTCTCAAGGCCTAGTGAAATATGAACAAGGACTAATAATTTAGTTTACAGGGAGTTCGGAGGCGGAAGTATTGACGACGAAAATAAAAGGCGGAGGTTTTGACGAAGGAATGGATATAGGGAAAGGGGGGGGGATCTCAGCCCTCCCTAGATTTAGCTCTGAAAGGGCTATAGGTCAGGGGGGTCCTGATCTCTCTGGATGCAATGAGAAAAGAGGGTCATTCCAATAAGGAGGATAATCTAGGAGATCAATCTACAAAGTGGATATATGGTCAGTGTTTTCCCAAATCTACCCTAATCCCTACAATGCATATCCGGTCTACTAAACTTAGGGATCAGATCCAATATATGCAGGACTATGCACTCATCGAGACATTTGTGGGAATGCGACCTTCAGATAAAGCCCTAGTTTGGTGGATAAAATCTTCATGGAAACCTAAGGGGAACTATGACCTCCAATTGGCATCCAAGGGTTTCTCCAACATTTCATCTCTTAATATGGAGGATAGAAACGAAATTTTGGATGGTGGACCATATTTATTTTACTCGGATGGCTTATTCCTGAGGCCCTAGAAGGAAACGTTTTTCCCAGATAAAGAAGACATGAAAGTGGCAATGGTCTGGATTAGGCGTTATTCCTTCCCATGTGAATACTAGGATCCATAAATCCTGGAAGATCTAGGGAACACTCTAGGGAAATTTATCAAAATATCAGAAAAAACCAAGGTCTAGAGATATATGAGGTACGAGAGAATAAGTTTTTACATGGATCTAACCAAATAATTACCAGGAGCCATTAAAATTTCTTTGGAGGATAAATATTGGGTGCAAACCCCAAACTATGAGAAGATCCCATTTCATTATTGAAGATGCCACGACTATGGCCATATAGTTAGGGATTACCCTAAGAATGCCCCAAAACCAACACCTAGGATGGAGGAGGATAAAAGAGACCAAGAGTTTACTCAAGTTTCCTCACGCAAAAGAGGAGGAACGAATGAATACAAACATGAGGTAAAAAAAAAGGTCCTAGTATCTAATAAATTTGAAGCCCTAGAAGACCAACCAGAGGAAATACCAGATCAACACCAGGATGGATGGCAAGGGGGCCACCATCAGAAAGGGAAAAGCAGGGATAGAACCAAAATGATGGATAGCACCACAGAAGGAGGGAAACTTGAAGAAGTTTACCGGGATCTTGATGATGAAGAAGATGGTATGGATATAGGAGATCTTAATCTAGATGACATTGAAAAACACTGCATAGATGTCACGAAAGGATACGTCCCACAAGAGCAAGTGATATTAATGAAGGAATCCATCATCAAGGCGAGGGATATAAATAAATTGGGATTTATCCTAGGACCTCACACAAAAAATAAGAGGAAGCATGATGATCCAGGTAAGAAGGCAGAAAGAAAATTAAATAAGCATAGAGTGCCAGAAGCAGGCCTATGACTGGTTGAATCAAGTCAATACCCGACTATTAAGGAAACCCTTGTGTTATAATCCCCTCATTTATTTTTAGTTTTAATGAAGATACTAATTTGGAATGTGAGAGGGTTAAATATCCCTTAGAAAGAAAAAATCCTTAGGAATAAAATCAAGATGAAAAACCCAACTATTGTGTTTTTCTAGGAAACCAAATGCCACATGACTCAGCTCTAAGAGATTGGTAAGAATATATGGAAAGGGAGTGAAGGAATGGGCATCGAAGAAAGAGGGTATGAAGGTGTCCTAGGGATACTATGGGATCCCAGTAGAGTACATCTTTCAGGTTTTAATGGGAACCACTATTTTTCATTCGTGGATTTTAAGGTCATAGGATTCTCAGTTTCTGGAGTGCTTACCAATGTTTATGGGCCTCATAACCCTCAAGAGAAACTTATATTCCTTAACACCCTCCAAAACATCCATGAACATGACTAAGGGAGGAACTCGATCCTAGGGGGAGACTTCAATCTCATATCCTAGTTGGATGAAAAGAAAGGAGGTAGGTGAGGGTTGGAGGAGGAGTGTGAGGTCTTCATAGATACCATTGAATATCTAAAACTTGTGGATATTACCCTAGGATAGGGGACTTTCACCTAGAACAACAAAAGGAAGGGAGAGGCATATAACATCTCGTATAGACCAATTCTTAGTTTTAGAGTCAATTATGGAATATGGTAGTGACATCCACTCATCCTTCTTCTGGATGTGGGGTCGGTTGAATTATGGTGGAGTGGTCTGGGCTCGTAGTTTAAAAAACCCTTTAGATTTGAGAAATTTTGGCCAAGACATCCGGATTTCACATAAAAGGTCAAACAATTTTGGGAAGAATTAAGTGAAGGAGAAGGCCAAAGCATGTACAAGTTTCAACAAAAACTCAAAAAGTTAAAAGACAAAATCAAGAAATGGGAAAAAGAGGATTTTGGGAACATATCAATAGAAAAAAGAGTCCTAGAATCCATGCTAGCTGAGATACAGACCATAGGGATGAATTCAAGATATTCCGTTGAACTGCAGGAAGAGAGGCCAGACTATGCATAAGAATAATGGGGAGGGAGCTTCAAGATGAAATTCTTTGGCACTAGAAATCGAGAATAAGATGGATCAAAGCATTAGAGGAAATTTGAGGTCTAAACTGGGCCTCCTAAGGAAAATGATAAAATAATAGTTAAAATAATAAAATAATAGTTATTAATTTTGGGTGAAGAATGAAAAAACCTACTTTTGTTTTTCATATTTTTGACATATCTCCCTGTGTTTTTACTCAAATTCCAAGCGGGAGAGCTCATTGGATGCAGAATTTAATTCCACATCCAATGAGTACCCACACTACATACCTTTGGTAGACCTTGCTACCCCAAAAATAAGAAATTCCTGAAAAAACGTGATGATTACATCATCATCACATTTTTTCAGGTATTTCTTATTTTTGAGGTAGTGGGGTTTGTCAAAAGTATGTAGTGTGGGTACTTGTTGGATGTGGAATTAAAATCCACATCCAATGAGCTCTCCCGCCTGAAATTTGAGTAAAAACACAGGGAGATATGTCGAAAATATGAACAAAAAAAGTAGTTTTCTTTTATGACAAATATGTCAA
>LPNX011205602.1:265776-326452 GCA_001517045.1 Pseudotsuga menziesii | reverse complement strand
TTTTCAAACAATGGTTTTTTTATGCACTTCAAATTCATTATATTATATCAAAAAAACTACTTAGACGTAGCTGGAATTTAAGTTATTTAATGAAAACAATTAATGTGAAGTAAAGGAATGATAATCAGGAAGAAGACCTAAAATTATGGACTTCACCTTCAAAGAATGCCTTGCAATTATATTGGTTATTAATCATAATTAATTAATTAGGAGTGATAAGAAGATCGCAAGAATAAAAAATGACCAAATAAATGACCAATTGTCATGTGGTCATTTTTAGTCTAGATATCCCGTGACCAAATTTGGTCATTTATCTTGGTCGTTTTGAATTGGTTTTTATCCAGTGACCAAAATTGGTCATTTATCTTGGTCGTTTTCAATTGGTTTTTATCCAGTGACCAAAATTGGTCATTTATCTTGGTCTTTTTTAGTTAACTCACTTAAATTTATCAATTTTGGTCATTTATCCCTTGAAAAAAATTGTGATGACCAAAAATTTTGGTCTCCTGGTCACTAATCTCTCATTTTCCACTAGTGATATGATACTAATCATACTTTTGAATTTAACCTACAGGGAAGATCGTATGATGAAGACTCTCAAATCAATATTGACGAAGACTTCAACCTTTGCTACAAGGCTGAAGACAAGTAGTTTGATTATCATACATTTCACATGATTTTATTGCTTCTCACTAATGATTAGAAACATATTGCAGGAGATGCTCTAGTTGCACAAAATTGTTAGATGGACTTGAAATCAAGATGGTATCCATGACAGAGGGAGTAATGTGTTCCATGAACTGAAGAGGGATGATGCACATCAAGAATACATTCCACAAGAGTTCCATGATGACTTGGTCGGGTGTGAATGGCCTATGGAAATAACCATGCTAACTTGGGATGATGAGGTTATCCTTGACTGGGACATCCTGAGACGGGATGGTAATACTCTTTAAGAAATCATGTGATGGGATAGAGAGAGATCCCAATATGTAAGAAGGGAAGTGTCAAGGTGGAGAGAGAACCTCTCATCCTACGATGGGATGATGAGTTTAGTTCTTACTTACGAGCAAGATGGGACACTATTGGCAGGGGTTTTGGTAAGTGAGTTGCACAACGTCGCGAAAGCTGTGCAAGCTCATGCGGTACCGCACAAGGCCAGATCATCACGATGGGCAGGAAAATAACTGTTTTCAATATTTTATATATTATTTGACCAAGTTTTGTCACAATAGGTCATTAGTGGTTATAAGTTAGTTAGAAGTGGACCTTCAATGTAAAGGTGCAAGCCTATTTATAGATCTAGTTTTGCAATTAAATAGACAGTTCTAGGAGCTTAAGTTTCAGAGATATGGAGTCTATGAGTATTGCATGAGATCTAGTGCGATATGATCTTAAAGAATTTCCTATGATATCTGCGACCTATCTGGGTTGTGTTTCTGATATATTCAGCCTCTGGTTTTGGAGAAGAGTTGTCTTGTTTTGGATATTTTTCGCAGAGCTAATACATGTGACAGTTGGTGCATAAATACCATATTTTATGTGACTGTTCTATCTACTGCGATCTATCTTGTTGTGATGCTGTGATGATCTATATCTATTATGATGTCACTATGGTTTCTTCTATTCCTGATATACTGATGTTGATGTGATCTGTTTTAAGTCTGTGATATTTCTGTTGAATTATGAGGTTGGATATGTTATGAATGATGCTGCTGTGAAAAATGTATGATGCAATCTATAGTCATGGAAATGAGTTAGTGTAGACTGCATAGTTCTGGATCTCTTAGTCATGCTTTTTTCCCATCGGATCCCCATATCCTCCATCCTCACTATCAAAAACTTGGTTCTGACAGCTCTCCCTTGAACATCTCAGGTGAGACTTCATCTGCTCTATGGATGTTGCTGGGCAGGGTAAAACCTATTTGGGCCGGTGCTTAGGGAGATCACACTAGTCAAGTGTTGACAGGGTGAGAACCCCTGTCGACGAGGTTTTGTTGGTGGGTTTTCGCCAACAAATGGCTTCGTTGCCAAGACCGAGTTACAATTAAGAGGAGGATATGTTTTGGAATCTAAATTGACCGGAGATCGAAGGGTGGTTTGATCTAAAGTTGCGGGAGTTTGCTAAAGCTTAAAATCAGAATCCAAAGTTGTCGACGAGCCACTAGGTGGATAGGTATATCCACGATGGTCCTCATGAATGGTTCTTTTGTGAATTTCTTGTCCTCTTGCATGAATGGCTGGCAGAGTTCACTAAGAAGAAGACAAACTTCCAAGTAGGAGAGTCGACATCCTGGACTACAAAGATGATCTAGGAGTTACAAGAAACCAACAATAAGGAATCGTGGGTAGTTGAAGTGTGTTTGGATAGTATCTTAGAAGGATACATCACCAAGTTTGTAGTTAACACCAATAAGCCATTTAGCGAAGCAGAAGGGAGTTCTTTAGCGAACCACGAGGAAGATTCTTGTTGTCGCTACAGCTGTCCATTAAGCAGTTGGTCTATGAAAAAGGTATTCTAAAGATGGATCAAGAGTAGTGGAACTCTGGTGTGTGGAGGATGTAGGCACCATGAAGAAAGGGGGGAGATGCATGAAAAGGTAAGGGGTAGATGGCCATGAGTTCTGGTGAGAATGTGAAGGTCGTCGAGGAAACAAGTGGTTGTACAAGGGGAGGAGCAAGGTTTCAAGAGAATAGGCAGAGGACGGGAGAAGGTCCTGCTGCAATTGAAGTGTGATCCCATGAGGAACAACCACATGGGATGAAGTGACCTTTCTATGATGATGAGGACAACTAGGCCCATGATACGCCTAGAAGAACGACAGGATCAAACCCCAACAGTAACATGTACAAACCTCCATGCACTACTCCACCACAAGGAAGAAACACATATTCTACATCGACTTACGCGACGTGTCAGCAATAGTATAGTAATAAGCACCAGCGGGAGGAAGAAGGCCCAGAATGGCGGGCGATGAAATGAAGTTACCGATATTCCATGGAAATGGAACTGATTATCTAGAGCAGTACTGGTTCTTGTGTGAGGCGATCTAGATCACCTGACAAACTATTGATGATGATGTCAAGAAAATTCAGTTGGCCACCACTCTTAGGGGCCATGCACTAGAATGGTTCATGAGATTCATGTGGGTTCCTTAGGGAGGTACCGTGAAAAGATTGGATGAGATACAAACAAGGCTATTCAAAGAATTCAAGAAGCTGAAGTCTGAGGCTCAGTATATTACTGAATTAAAATAGATCAAATAGTTCCACAATGAGATGATTTGGGACTTTGATTAGCGGTTTAAGACATCGATGGCTCGGGTCAATTTTCAGATGACCGATGTTCAACAAAAGGAATGTTTCATCGCCATGCTTATCTATCATATCTAACAATCACTAATGCAACAAAATATTGCAACACGAAGCAAGGATCTAGAGACCACGATGAAATTGGAGGCATCACCAGCAGGAGAAAGCACAGTCGAAATGAAGCATATTCAAGCATAGTTGGCTAATATGATGCTCCAATTGCAAGATATTAAAAAGGCCAAGGAATATCGGGATGATCTTTGGTGCACCCATTGCCATGCAGATGGACATACCAAGGACACATGTCCAACGTTCCAAAATTATTTGCTGTTTGGAGCCCTGAACCCCTTGAGCTATGCTGGTATACCATGGTTTCACATCTGTTAAGTCTATGGGCATCGCCATGAGAACTATGAATATATGCAGAAGATGGTTACCAAGGAGGAAAATATGTACTATACATTTTGTCGATCAGTAGGACATGATGACAAAAACTGTCGAGCTTATGATTTTCTCCAAGAAAGAACGTATGATTCATATTTTGTGAAAGGTGAGGATCCTCAAGAAGTACAAGTGCAGCCACAAGTGGTACAACTAGCAACACAGGTGCCATATACATCACCACCCCCATTGCAGTTTATCCCCGTGCAACCGCATCAATAATTTACAGTGCAGCCGCAGTTTACACCTCAGCCACAGATGGTGGTACAACCATAGTATAATCAGGCACCACAACCATAGTATAATCAGCCACAATATGTTCAAGATGTGCACTATTTCCAGTAGCAACCAACCCTACCACAGTAGCAGATGGCCCAACCACAGTTTCAACAGGGAGAAGTCTGAGGAGGAGGCTTTGGTCGAGGAGGAGGACGAGGTCATGAATCGATTCAATGTTACACCTATGGGTATTTGGGCATTATTAGAGGGAGTGCCCTCATGTGCAGTGTACATACTATGTAGCTAGTGATCATAATGTTGAAACCTGTCCTCAGTTGATTGTTAAATGGTAGGCTAGAAACATTTCATAGTTGCAGAACATGCAGAATCAAAATTAGCCTATGTTCCAAGTACAGAACCAGTCGATGATGCAAGGTTAGATCCCATCGTAGAATCAGAATCAAAACCCTCCCCAGGATCATAATCAGCCTATGAATTAGAATCCACGAGTGACTCAAGCCCAAAACCTGAATCGAGGATCAACGGTTGCAACAATTTATGCCGAACCACGAATGAAGGATGTCGACATTAGGATTGTCACTCGCGCTGGTGTGACAATCGAAGATGATGGACCACGTCAACAAGTTCAGCTCGCTAGCAAGAAAAAAATAGCATTTTATATTGCGAAGGCAAAAGACACTTTCTTTGAAGCGAAGCATGCAATCAGGAGAAATCCAGGTAAGTTACCAATTATTGACATGCCATCTGCTTTTGACCCATCTATAGAAGCAGGACCATTGCGGTAGCATGGTATCTTGCGACAGTTCTTTGAAAACTTTCTATCACTGGAAAGGGACCCCGACGCCCTTGTTGATCTTGAGACTCTATTGTATCGGGCCAATAAGGCAATGAAAGATTCTGTAGTGAAATCTTTGCAAAAGTGGAAGACAGGAAAGGATATGAGGATGAATATCCAAATCGAAGATTATGAGGTTGATTCTGTTATTTTGGATCTCGGATCAGATGTAAACATCCTGACTAAGAAAACTTGGCAGTTGATGGGGAAGACAACTCTGGGATGGTCTCCAGTACAACTGCGACTAGCAAATCAGGCTAAGGTGCAGCCCATTGGTCACGTCTCTAATCTAGTTGTCAACATTGAAGGTATGATAACACATGCTGACTTTGATGTGATAGAAGAAGTCGAAGATGGTGGCTCCTATCCCGCTCTGCTAGGGATTGGATGGGATAATGATAGCATGGAAGTTATCAACTTTAAGAAATGAGTTATGACATTTGAAAACTAGGATTTTAGGGTCATTGATCCTATGGACCCTCAGGAAGGATGTCAGTATATCAAACCTGTAAGGGATGAAGCTAGTAGGAGTTGGGACCATGCCTATAATATCTCTAACGATTATATTCACCTGACTGTTGATGGTGAACTCGGATGGCACGGTGCTAGTTTTGCGTCCTCTGACTCTGAAGATGCTCTAGAAAATTGGTAGAATCAATTTCCTGAAGTATCATTCAGGAAGTTTGGGTTGATTACATAGTCTCTCCCCCACATAAGCATTGAGACTGTCACATTTCCCATTTATAAAGGATTGCCGGGACTATCAGAGTTCCTTCAAGAATTCAAAGAGAAAGTTTTTGAACTGCAAAGGATATTAGCCCTAGAGGTTGTGCTGAAGGCTACCCCAACTCGATGTTGGGCGACATATAAACCAATGATCCACGACTGGGAACAGTGCCAGAGACTGATGATGGTGCGCTTCGGTGATTCCGAGGTCTACCATGTGAGGAGATACGATGGACAACCTGACCCCGCCAATCATTTGATTGAATGTTCGAATTTGTGGGCGTCACGACCCAGTGATGAATGGGTCCATGCTTTCATTCATACTATGGAAGAGATGGTGAGATCCTAGTATGTAGCGTCAGAGTTGTGCTGAACTATCTCCATGTGGGAGCAGTTGTCTATTTGCTTCGTACAGATGTTTATTTTCCAGGATGCCAACCCAGAGGTATGTAATGCTTTACAAATCATCCACGACATTGTACTAAAGGTCATCCCTATCACCTATCTGGTTGATCCACATGCGTAATGCTCCATCCAATCCATGATGACCTGCTACAACTTGTTCGGGGAACCTAATTCTGAAGGAAGCCATGATGTCGTAGCCCCATAAATTTTGATGGATTCAATGAGTCAGCCGTTGAAGATCTGGAAAGTCAATATTGGGTCAAAAGAGAACCCCAAATTTGCCAATGTCGAGGACTACTAGGAAGAGGAGACCATGGCCGAGATCGCGGACCTGCTACATGGATTCCAGGACCTTTTCCTGACACAATTTTCAGAGATGAAGGGGATTTTGGGAGACCTGGGTGAAATGAAAATTTTGTTGAAACCAGATGCCAAACCTATGTGACAGAGGTCGTATCAATTGACCCCACAATAAAAGGACCAGGTGAAGGCTGAGATAGACCAAATGCTTGATGCTGGGATCATTGAGCCTATATAAGAATCTAAGTGGATAAGTCTGATGGTGGTCCAGGATAAAAATAGGGGAGAAATATGCATTTGTGTCGATTTAAGGAAGTTGAATGATGCATGTGTACATGACCCGTTCCTGACCCCTTTTACAGATGAAGTGCTTGAAGGCGTAGGAGGCCAGGAGATGTATTCCTTCACATATGGATTTTAGGATACCACCAGATTCGGATTGCGAAGGAGGATCACCACAATACCACATTTGTCATGGAATGGGGCTATTTTCAATATACAATCATGCCGTTTGGATTGAAGAATGCACCAGTTGTATTTTGTTGCATAGTTGTCGCCGTATTTAAATATTTTATTCAAAAGTTCCTACAGGTGTATATGGATGATTGGACTGTCTATGGACTAATTAGCGACCATCTCGACAAGCTGCAACTGATGCTAGAAAGGTGTCGACAGCATCAGATCGCATTAAACTCTAAAAAGTGCATTTTTTGTGCGCCATTTGGCATGCTACTTGGGCACATAGTATGCAAAGAAGGTCTGTTGGTCAATCCGGTGAAGATCACACTATTCCTCAGTTTACCACCACTGACAAAGGTAAATATGCTTAGGGAAACAATGGGGCATACCGGATACTATCGCAATTTTATCAAGCGATTACTGCCCCCATGGAGAAAATACTAAAAAAGGATGCAGCTTATGAATTGACTCGGGAATTTCAAGGAATTTTTGACACCTTGAAGGCCAAGATGACCTCTGCGCCAATACTAGTTTTTCCTGATTGGAACTTAAGAGTTCCATGTGCACATCGATGCTTCTTCTCTTATGTTGGGGGTTGTTCTTGCGCAACCAAGCGAGGGCGACCTGGATCACCTAATAGCATATGCCAGTAGAAAGTTGTCATTTTCTGAACGAAATTACACAATGACGAAAAGGGAAGGCCTAGCAATGGTTTATGTTTTGCAGAAGTTCAGGCACTATTTGTTGGGAGGACATTTCAATATGTTCATCGATCATTCTTCTCTAGAATACCTGGTCAATAAGCTTGTGTTGAGGGTAAATATCTGTCGATGGTTGTTACTCTTCCAGGAGTTTGATTTTGAAATAGTTGTAAAGTTAGGACGATTAAACGCTGGTCCCGATCATCTGTCTCATCTTGAAAATGGTGAATAACTAACCAATATTGATGACGGTTTACCAGATGCCCAATTGTTCTGTGTTGACATCATAGATGATCACTATGCACCAATTATTCTATTTTTGGCCACTGGTGTCGCCCCTGAGGACATGTAAACTAGAAAAAAGAAGCAGCTGGTCGTGAAGGCTTCTGATTTTCAACTAATTGCTGGATAGCTTAATAATCTTGCACCAAATGAAATCTTGTGACGATGTATTTTACTGCATGAGCAGGGTCCCATTCTCGAAGAAGCACATGCAGAAATTGTGGGAGGCCACTATGGAGGACAGGCTACTGCGCGGAAGGTGTTGCGTGCCAAGCTATGGTGGCCTACATTGCATAATGATGTCGTAGACTACGCAACGAGATGTGATGTATTCTAGCATGTCAGTAAACCATCATGGCGGGATGATATGCTGTTGGTACCGTAGGTGACTCTGCAACCATTTGATAAATGGGATATGGATTTTGTGGGTCCTATTAATTCACCAAGGAAGCGGACTTGTGCATGATATATTATTACTGCATCTGACTATCTGAATAGGTGGGAAGAAGCCACAGTAGTAGTAGATTGTACTGTTATGACAACAACACGGTTCAGTTTTGAAAACATTGTGACACGGTTTGGGTGTCCCAGGATCTTGATGAGTGACCAGGGAAGTCACTTTGTCAATTGGATGATGAAAGCGCTAACTGAGGAATTGCAGGTGAAACACAAGAGGACTACACCATACCATCCACAGGCGAATGGGACTATCAAAGAATTCAACAAAATTTTGGAAAAAACACAAACTAAGGTATGTAATGCTAACCGCGATGACTGGGACTTGAAAATTCCTACAATGCTATGGGCCTATCGCACTACTTGCAAACGACTAACTGGACAGACACCATTTTAGTTGGTCTATGGGAAAGAGGCAGTCGTGCTCATGGAGTATATTCTTCCTAGTTTACTGATTGCCACGACGATGGGCATGGACGATGTAGACACATTAGAAGAGCGCATTGTGTAGTTGATCCAGATTGAAGAGGACCTCTTTATTGCTGGATTCCACCAACAGGTTGTGAAGGATCGACAAAAGGCGTGGTATGACATCTACATTAAGAAAAAATTGTTTGCAGAAGGTGATATGGTGCTATGGTACGACAGGAAGTTCATCAAGCATCCAGGTAAGTTACAAATGCATTGGTTAGGTCCGTATCTTATTCATTCTATTACCTCTGGAGGTGCAGTTCAGTTACAACAATTAGATATCAAGGTATTACTGACGCTTATCAATGGGAGTCACTTGAATCCCTATAGGATAGGGCCAGAGCTGCACACTCCTTGAAGCACTGTAAAAAAAACAAAAATGAAGATTTTGTTTCAAAACAGCAAGGCGCGCCTAGGGGAAGAGGCTGCACAAGGTTAGAGTTTGTAGCAATAAATGGTTGACCACTTGCGACAGTTGCAGGGCTGTGGGTTGGTAAAATAAAGTAATAAATGCAGGTGGTTAAAATAGTTGGCTGGTGAAACTTATTGAAGAAACGCGCATTCATGGTTGATCCAACCGTTAGAGGAGTAGGATTGCCGGTGGATTTGGTGTCATTAATACTAGATTTATTAATAATGGTGATAGTATATTTGGAAATGATGAGTTTGAATTGGAAGTGGCTATAAAAATCACATAGGATGTGGAAGGATGGCATTGTTCAGTTGAGCGAGCAGTGTGTTAAAGCAAAGTGTGAATTGTGCAATGGGTTGTGAGCTGTTGAATGAGTTACAACATTGAAGCTTAGAGTTTTCGAGTGCATTTTCAGGGTTGGGGCATGAGGCATGCTGAGCGACCTCGACACCATTGATATTTCAAGTGAGTTAGAGTCCCCTATTCGGCCCAAATTTGTTGAAGAAGAAGTCATGAGCATGCCAGTTGACTCATCGTCTATTCTCAAGCGGAAGTGGTAAGCTCAGAAGCCCAGTTTCACACCGTCGCAAAAGAGGAAAACCCGCATGTCAATGAGGGTGCAAGGAGAAGGAATTGCACAAACCTGGTCATCAAGCTTAGGATATTTTGAGTCTACGATGCCTCGAGGCATCTCTATTCATGACATTTTGGGATATGTCTCTCCTACGCGTCTGAGAGAAAATTCGAGGCAGCCAACGAAAATTCAGAAGTATCCACCAAAATTGCCACCATTACCGGAAGGGATGACGTGCTCAGTCGACATCATCCCTGCCTTAATCAGGTTAAAATTTGAAGACCATGACTTTTTGTTACTCAAATAAATTAGGGATGAGCCCTATGAGTCAGTCTTGACGGTGCCTGGTGCCCCAATTCAGTGGATTCCTCAACCTTGGGAGAGTGGGTTAGACCAATCTGGATTGTTGCGGCTCATCAATATGCCTCATTTTGGGTGACTGAATGAATCCCATGCATGTGTGAAGCAACTGTTGGCTTTTTTTTCATGGGGGGACATTGTGGTTGAATACGCTAATCCTCGTTATAGTAGATTTGATCGCAAGCATCACAGGCTTGCCGAAGGCTGGGGAAGATCCGACGCAGTATATCCACGGGAGGGATACTGAAAAAATGATTTCCAAGTAGCTAAAGGAGCACTTTGGCTTACAATGTGATGGCTGTGCTTATCAAATCGATAGCATTAACTCACAAGCGGTGTGCATTGGTGCAAGGATTCTGGTAAGTAAGGTTGTTAGAGGTAATCGACCGGTCCAATGTAACTCGGGTGTTGTTGCATGCACCCAGAAGTGTGCTAATGGGGTGTAAATGAATTGGTCTTTGTTTCTTCTAAAATATTTGCTAGAAGACACACTTGCTGCTCAAACTGGGTGGCCATTTTCATATAGTTGGTTGTTGATCCTTATTGCGCTATTTTCCTGGATGGAATTGGAAGACTATCAACCAATGACAGTTGATGCAGCAAAAGTGTGCCAAGGTACAAGATATCAGAACTTATGGTGGTTCAAAGATCCCATTCAACTGTGGAAATTGAACCCAAGTGATAGAATAATTGTACTCACAAAATTGCTAATCAAACTTGCAAATTTACATACAAAGGAGACTGAAATTGGAGCATCTCACTAATCTGTATTGAATAAGTGTACAATAGCCAAACTTGTGAAGTCATAGGCTACTACAATATATAATTACATGAGAGATTCAAATTCATAAGGATTCCATTCGAAATAGTCAAAAGTAGTCTTACTAAATCTAGTCAAATCCCCCATAGGTGCATAAAGTAGTTTCCAAATCTACCTAGGAGATTTCGAATTGGAAAATTCAAGTAGGAAATATAATAGGTGATGGAAAGACAACTCATACATGCTTTTATTAGGAGAAAATAATGGAGTATGATGAGGACAAAAAACAAGTCAACTGCACCTAGTCTTACTTTCCCTTTCGCCATAAATCTCAGTAAAGCAAGCAACAAAGCAGAAAAAGAAGATATGCACTAGGGAGGATCTGGAATAAATAAGATATGCTAAATATGGATTCCAGGAGGTTTCCCAAGTACTCCATGACTCATTTTTAGCAATTTTGACTTCTAGGACATGTGGAAGGACAACTTTCATAGAGTGGAATATTGGAAACTAGGAAAATAAGACAAAAATGGATTAATTAATGTCTAAGGTAGCTAACTATGGGTTGATTATTATAACGCCCCCCCTTAATCCTGAATTATGAGTAAATATCAAAAAACTATAGGGCCTAGAAACAAGGCTTATTCACCCTTTACATACTACATGTCCATTTAAACCAAGGAAAGAGGCAAAAACCTAGTGGGAAAATACTCCCTTAAACATGGGCAGTAAAACAAAATTTGAAAATCTTGTCATAAATCATGCTTCAAAGCATGATCAGCAATCCCCAGCAGTGATTTGAGATTGCTGAAATTCTTCTCACAAAACACTTTGGTGAAGATGTTTGCTACTTGTTCTGAAGATGCACAGAAGAGTAGGTGAATGGTGCCATCATATGCAAGCTGTCTAATGTAGTGCATATGGATCTCAATGTGTTTGGTTCTCTGTCTCTAAATTGGATCATTACAGATTCGAATGGTGCTATGATTATCACAATAGATAATAGTTGAAAACTATGATTTGAAGCCACACTCACCAAGTAACCCCTGCAACCATAAACATTGAGTTGCTGCATTTACAACTCCTTTGTACTCTGCTTCTATAGATGAGAGTGCAATGGCACTCTGTTTCTTGCTTAACCAGCTGATTGGTCCTTCATCAAGCATGTACACATATCCTAATGTTGAATTTTGATCTGTGTTGTCACCTGCCCAATCACTGTCAGTAAACCCAATCAAATCAAGATCAGATTTAGCTTTGTAGAAGATCCCATGAGTTCGTGTTCCCTGAACAATGTTAAGGATCCTTTTGGATACTCTCCAATGGATCTCATGAGGCTGATCCATGTATCTTGAAGCCACACTTACTGCATAAGAAATATCAGGTCGAGTGTGTGTAAGGTACAACAAACACCCAATCAGTTGCCTATACAGTGTATTATTTACCATAGGAGAAGAACCTGCTTCTTCAAGCTTAACTACTGAAAGGAAGGGAGTCTTGCTTGGATTGCAATATTTCATGCTGAACTTGTAGAAAATACAAAGCATACTTAGAATGATGTACTTTTATTCCATGTTGGGATTGAGCAATTTTGAGACCCAAAAATTGGCTCAACAACCCCGAATCAGTCATAGAAAATGCATGGTTCATTGCATCCTTCAAGAAGGCAATTTATTTCTTTGAAATTCTTGTAATCAGAAGTTCATCCACATACAAGACAATAATCATCAAAGAACCATGAATCATATTCAAATAAACATTATCATACTTGCATCGAACAAAACTCAATGACAGCAGAAATCCATCAATATTGGCATACCAAGCTCTGGGGGCTTGCTTAAGCCCATACAATGATTTCTTTATCCTTCACACAAAATATGGATTAGTAACAAAAAATTGAGGCTGCTGCATGTAAATATCTTCAGTAAGATCTCCATTCAAGAAATCACACTTCACATCCGTGTGATGTACCTCCCACTGCTTCGAAGATGCAATGGCTAAGGCTAGCCTGATGGAGTCCATCTTTGACACTGGTGCAAAAGTCTCATTGTAGTCAACACCATTTACTTGTGAGTAGCCTTTGGCTACCAATATTTCCTTGTATTTCAAAGGTGAACCATCAAGAGCAAAATTAGTTTTGAAAACCCACTTACATTGATCTAGCTTCCTCCCTGGGGGAAGATCAACCAGTTCCCAAGTGTTGTTCTTCTGGAGTGAGATGAATTCTTCTTTCATGGCTGCTTTCCATGTTGGATCATGTGCTGCATATTCATATGTTTGTGGGTCTTATTCAACCATGAAATATCATTTCTCTACAAACAAAGGGTCTTTCATACTCAGGGCACTCTCAAACTGAGATCTAGTCCTCCTAGGATCACTAGGATTTCCAGCTAGTTCCCTAGCTGCATGAATGGTCTTTTATGCCCATTTTGGTCTTGTAGGAATATTAGGATCTGCAACTAAATCATCATTATCAAACATATCAGAATCAGAAAACTCATTTGTCTCTTCACTTACATTCAATGGTTATGGTGGTGAAGAAGACTCTCCAACTTCAACTGCTGCTAAAGGCTCTTCTTGGAACTGAACACTCCTTTCAATGAAGGATTTGTTTGTGCTCAAATTGATCAGCTTGTACCCTTTTGAATATTTATAGTACCAAACAAATAGACACTCTTGGATTTGGGGCTGCAAAGCTTTCCTCTTTTCTGTTGGAATTCTAGCCCAAGCCCTTGAGCCAAAAATCCTGAAATGGGTCACATCTGGCTTGTGCCCACTCCATGCTTCGAAAGGATTCATACCATCAAGTTGTTTATGAGGCACCATATTCTGAATATAGGATGCATATTTTATAGCCTCGGCCCAAAAATTTGGTGCAAAGTCTTAGCCTCCAACATACAGGTTGCCATCTCTTTCAGTGATCTGTTCTTTCTCTCAGAAACACCATTTTGCTGTGGTGTGTAAGGGATTGAATGCTACATATGAATACCTACATATTCACAATATTGAATGAACTCAAACTTGACATACTCACCACCATTTTCATATCTGAGGATCTTGAGTCTCCTCCCAGACTAGTTTTCAACCAAAGCCTTAAAGACTTTGAAGAGGCCAAAAACTTCAAACTTATGCTTTAGGAAGTAAACCCAACAATACCTGGAAAATTCATCTATGAAGGTTAATGCATATTTGTCTTGACTCATTGACATATGAGGAAATGGACCAGAAAGATCACTGTGGATCAACTCAAGAGGTGCAAAGGTTCTTTCATGACTAGCTCTCTCAAATTTATGCTCTGGGTTTTTTCCTAGGACACAACCTCGATAGAATCCTTTGGAAAAATTAATATTTGGTAACCCTATGACCATTTATTTTTCACTTATATAAGAAAGATACTTATAGTTAATATGGCCAAATCTTTCATGCCAAATCTTGCTTGCCTCATTAGCATGAATCAGAAGAGCAGAGGGCTTTAAGTAGGGTAGAAATTGTGAAAACAAGTATACCTTCGAAGTGTGATCTACAAATCCTTTTGCAATGACTTTACCACTCGAGATCTCCATGATCTCAACATCATCAAGGGAGAATATGACCTTCTTTGGAGACCCTGTGTGGGTCATATGATACACTAACAAGAGGTTAGAGGCAAGACCTGGGTCATACAATGATTTCTTTAGCCTTCACACAAAAGATGGATTAGTAACAAACCCTTGAGGTTGCTGCATGTAAATCTCTTCAGTAACATCTCCATTCAGGAAAGCATACTTCACATCCATGTGATGTACCTCCCACTGCTTCGAAGTTGCAATGGCTAAGGCTAGCCTAATGGAGTCCATATTTGACACTGTGCAAAGGTCTCATTGTAGTCAATACCATTTACCTGTGAGTATCCCTTGGATACCAATATTTCCTTGTATTTCAAAGGTGAACCATCAGCAGCAAATTTAGTTTTGAAAACCCACTTACATTGAACTAGCTTCCTCCCTGGGGGAAGATCAACTAGTTCCTAAGTGTTGTTCTTCTGGAGTGAGATGAATTATTCTTTCATGGATGCTTGCCATATTGGATCATGTTCTACATCTTCATATGTTTGTGGGTCTGATTCAACCATCAAATAGCATTTCTCTACAAACAAAGGGTCTTTCATACTCAGGGCACTCTCAAACTGAGATCTAGTCCTCCTAGGATCACTAAGATTTCCAGCTAGTTCCCCAGCTGCATGAATGGTATTTGCTGCCCATTTTGGTCTTGTAGGACTGTTAGGATCTGCAACTAAATCATCATTATTAGACATATCATAATCAGAAAACTCATTTGTCTCTTCACTTACATTCAATGGTTATGGTGGTGAAGAAGACTCTCCAACTTCAACTGTTGCTAAAGGCTCTTCTTGGAACTGAACACTCCTTTCAATGAAGGATTTATTTGTGCTCAAATTGATCAGCTTGTACCCTTTTGAATCTTCAGAGTACCAAACAAATAGACACTCTTGGCTTTGGGGCTGCAAAGCTTTCCTCTTTTCTGTTGGAATTCTAGCCCAAGTCCTTGAGCCAAAAATCCTAAAATGGGTCACATCTGGCTTGTGCCCACTCCATGCTTCGAAAGGATTCATACCATCAAGTTGTTTATGAGGCACCCTATTCTGAATATAGGATGCACAGTTTATAGCCTCGGCCAAAAAAATTGGTGGCAAAGTCTTAGCCTCCAACATACAGGTTGCCATCTCTTTCAGTGATCTGTTCTTTCTCTCAGAAACACCATTTTGTTGTGGTGTGTAAGGGATTGAATGCTGCATCTGAATACCTACATATTCACAATATTGAATGAACTCAGACTTGACATACTCACCACCATTGTCGGATCTAAGGATCTTGAGTCTCCTCCCCAACTGGTTTTCAACCAAAGCCTTAAAGACTTTGAAGAGGCCAAAAACTTCAGACTTATGCTTTAGGAAGTAAACCCAACAATACCTGGAAAAGTCATCTATGAAGGTCAATGAATATTTGGATTGACTCATTGACATATGACGAAATGGACCAGAAACATCACTGTGGATCAACTCAAGAGGTGCAAAGGTTCTTTCATGACTAGCTCTCTCAAATTTATGCTCTGGGTTTTTTCCTAGGACACAACCCTGATAGACTCCCTTGGAAAACTTAATCTTTGGTAACCCTATGACCATTTATTTTTTACTTAGATCATAAAGATGCTTATAGTTAAGATGGCCAAATCTTTCATGCCAAAGCTTGCTTGCCTCATTAGCATGAATCAGAAGAGCAGAGGGCTTTTAGTAGGGTAGAAAATGTGAAAACCAGTATACCTTTGAAGTGTCATCTACAACTCATTTTGCAATGACTTTACCACTCGAGATCTCCATGATCTCAACATCATCAAGGGAGAATATGACCTTCTTTGGAGACCCTGTGTGGGTCATATGATACACTAACAAGAGGTTAGAGGCAAGACCTGGAACATACAATACATTACTGAACTTACCATGGTCAAGATCAATCCTTCCTTTTCCCAAACTGTCAGGGAGAGAGTCATCTCCCAGCACTATTGGTGGGCCTTTCAACATTTCAAGAGAGGAGAATGCCTCCTTGGTCAAAACCATATGTCTTGAAGCTCTAGAGTCTATGATGAAGCTAGGTCAGCTTGATGTGCCAGTAACCAATGCATGTACTCTCTCTCTATCCTCTGAATTTGATCCTCCTTCCCTCTTCTTTGAGCAATCAGGAAAGGAGATGTTATTATTCTCCAGGAGTTGGGTCAGCATGTCAATTTTCTTCTTCATGCAGGAGCTTTCAGGATGATAGCCCTTACTGTAGTATGTGCACTTGCTCATTTCTCCTTTGTTCTTATTCTTCTAGGAGTTCTTCTTGGAGCCTTGGGGATCCTCTTGAGACTTGTTCTTGTCTCTCTTTTGCTCAGGTGGCTTCTTAGCTTTCTTCTTGCCTTTTGAATCCAGAATCTCCAGAAACCAAACCTTGGTCTTTGGAAGGTTTGATGGTGCCCATCATCACCAATTTATCTTGTTATTGTGTGAGGGATTCCATGAAATCTGCAAGCTTAGGCATCTTCCAGGCTCGAGCTATCAACTTGGTGGCATGGAAGGTCAAAAAAAACACTGAATAGTCAGGGCCAAGCTTCTAGAGTATGGCCAAAACTAGTTTCTCCTCCTTTTCAATTCCACACTATTTTAGTTGCAAAACAAGGGCTTTAAACTTGGAAAAATAGAGTTGCATGGATTCAAAGCTGCTGGGACTCAAAGAGATCAATTCATTCTCGATTTGATGTCCTCTCATCTCATCTGTCTTACCAAAAAGCTCTACAATATTCTCCCACACTTCATTAGGTGATGTCAATCCATCAAGATGGAAAATGAGGTCTCTGGATATCCTGAGACATAAGAGACCATAGGTCTCATTCCTCCTATTGTGCCATTTAATATTCTCTGTAGCTGCATTGGGTTCCGCCTCAGTTGCCATAGTCACCCTGTAGAGACCTTTCTCTCTCAACAGTATCTCCATCTATGCTTTCCATTTAAATAAATTAAATGGAGTCAAGATGATCTTCTGAGATTGATCCATAGATCTGAATTGTGCCCTTCAACCAGCAGAATGCTCCTAGTCAAGATGTCAAACCTGCAATAGCAATATGGAAGGAGAGAAATCAATCTACAAAGGCTCTAATACCATGTGGAAATTGAACCCAAGTGATAGAACAATTGCACTCACAAAATTGCTAATCAAACCTGCAAATTTACATACAAAGGAGACCGAAATTGGAGCATAACACTAATCTGTATTGAATAAGTGTACAATATCCAACCTTGTGAAGTCATAGGATGCTGCAATATATAATTACATGAGAGATTCAAATGCATAAGGCTGCCATTCGAAATAGTCAAAAGCAGGCTTACTAAATCTAGTCAAATCTCCCATAGGTGCATAAAGTAGTTTCCAAATCTACCTAGGAGCTTTCGAATTGGAAAAGTCAAGTAGGAAAACCAATAGGTGATGGAAAGACAAATCATACATGCTTTTATTAGGAGAAAATAATGGAGGATGATGAGGACAAAAAACAAGTCAACTGCACCTAGTCTTACTTTCCCTTTGGCTATAAATCTCAATAAAGCAGGCGACAAAGCATAAAAAGCAGATATGCGCTAGGGAGGATCTGGAATAAAGTAGATATGCTAAATATGGATTCTAGGAGGTTTTCCAAGTGCTCCATGACTCATTTTTAGCAAGTTTTACTTCTAGGACATGTGGAAGGACAACTTGCATAGAGTGGAATATTGGAAACTAGGCAAATAAGACAAAAATGGATTAATTAATGTATAAGGTAGCTAACTATGGGTTGATTATTCTAACATCGACAGGTGGACTATGCCATTCATTTTTGGGTTTATCAGGAAGCACTGCAAGCCACAAATGTTGCTATTCCCTGAGTACCTCTTTATGTAGCGACTTATTTGGTTCACCATCAGTCCCCAGTCTATCTACATTCAGGTGCAGCAAGACCCCGAACAACAGTGACTACCTTTGGCGTATAAAGTCACAACAAAAGAGTTAGACGCTATTGTTTAAGAGTGGCTGAAGGAATGGCACAACTCAGTGAGTTAGGAGGAAATGTCTAAGGAGCCGCCAGTTGATGCCCCCAAAGAACCTACCCAAAATAAGCTGAGCATTCACGACTCTGACAATGAGTCGTCGACAGAAACTGAATATGAAACACAGTGCATGCAGGAGGAGACTCGCACCAAATGGTGCTAATACTATGATGCGGGTAGTGGTATTCAGCCAGGGATGGAGGAGCAACTACAACGACTCATCAAAGCGATCACTAACTCTTATGAGGCCGCAACACAGGCGATCCCAGAATCAAACCATGCAGAATTTGGTGCGGTAAGACATAAATTAAATTCCATTTTTGACATTGTTTCCAGGAAAACATCTGCAAGACCTATGATGCAGGACATCTCGTTGATCAGCACTGAGCCCTGGGATAGAAACATTCAAGTTACCCCAACTGTGATCAATGTGGGAAATTAGGAAGTAGACCAGTTGCTGCGATCGATCCAGAGTGTGGCTTTGGATCTAAACAAATTATCCACTATGGCATTAGTGGATTTGTAACACATTGCCACCCTGGAATTGGAGGACAAGAAGGGAGAGCTAACTAAGGGATATGTCTAGTGGCAGAGCATAGTAGAGAAGCTCCAGAAAGAGGTAGAGGAGTCGGATCAGGTCCGGGTGTAGTTGGGAGAAGAAAAAGTAAGGGAGATGGATGCCTTAATGGCGACACAGGCTGAGATGCAGTGAAAGACTAATGAAGAGATTACTGAGCTGAAAAAGGTGCAAGACCTCCTAATCGTTGAATAAGCGCAGATGTGTGCTAGGTGTGACGAAGTTGAGCAAGCTATTTCTAAATCCTTCCAACACATTTTTGAGAACACGGTCGAGCTCACCCAAGTCAAAACTACCAAGTGATTGGGGAAAAATATTGTTCAGCTTCAGGATACCAACCTGATGCTCAATTACCTGGTACAACCTACAACGCCACCAGAGCAGGTTACGAAAAGGAAGGCCTTCATTGAATAAATCGTAACTTAGTTCGAAAGCATGGAGCAAGAGGCCAAGACCATTATGGAGGAGACAACGCAGTTTTGGAAGAGTGTTGTCCAGGATGAGTAGCTTGATCATCTAACTACACAAGTGAAAGAAGCCGAAGGTCAACTGACAAACTTGAAGACATCACTAAGGGACATGGCATTGATGGCACAGATCACACGGGCTAAGGAACTGAAGGAATTACAATAGAGAGCCTCCCATGCATAGGAACGCCAACAAAAGCATCGCACTCAGCTCGATGAATTTTAATAAATTAGTGGACAGTTGGTGGTTAAAGTAGTTCCCAAGCTACAGAAAGTACAGGAGAATCGGTAGATGCTCGAAGGCAAGGCCAGAGAAGAGCACCTAGTACAACAGGCTTTTACTAATTGTCAGAGTATTGCCGAAAAAGTCCAGCTCTAGGTTCATGAGATCCCACAACAATTAGAATATTTTAAAGCACGAACATCTGCATACACCCTGTCAACTTAACGTGGCTCCAGGACAAGACACAAGATTATGTTGGGGACCTGTTTGCAGGGGTTTTGGTAAGTGAGTTGTGCAACATCACGGCAGCTGCGCAAGCTCATGCTGTACCATGCAAGGCCAGATCAGTGCAGTGGGTGGTAAAATAACTGTTTTGAATATTTTATATATTATTTGACCAAGTTTTGTTACAATAGGTCATTAGCAGTTATAAGTTAGTTTTAAGTGGACCTTCAATGTAAAGGTGCAACCCTATTTATAGATCTAGTTTTGCAATTAAATAGATAGTTCTAGGAACTTAAAGTTTTAGAGATCTGGAGTCTATGACTATCACATGAGATTTGGTGCGATATGATCTTAGAGAATTTCCTATGATATCTGCGACCTATCTGGGTTGTGTTTATGATGTATTCAGCCTCCGGTTTTGGAGAAGAATTGTCATGTTTTGGATATTTTGCATAGAGCTAATACATGTGACAATTGGTGCATAAATCTCATCATTTATTTTACTGTTCTATCTGCTATGATCTATCTTGTTGTGATGCTATTAGGATTTAGATCTGTTATGATGCTATGATGTCACTGTGGTTTCTGATATTCCTGCTATACTGATGTTGATGCGATCTGTTTTAAGTCTATGATATTTCTGTTGCATTATGAGGTCGGATATGTTATGAATGATGCTACTGTGACAAATGTATGATGCAATATTTTAGTCATGGAAATGAGTTAGTGTCGAATGAATAGTTATGAATCTCTTAGTCATGTTGTTTTCCCGTCGGATCTCCATATCCTCCATCCTCACTGTTGGAAACTCAGTTCTGATAGCTCTCCCTTGAACATCTCGGGTGAGACTTCATCCGCTCTGCAGATGTTTCTTGGTAGGGTAAAACTTGTCTGGGCTGGTGCTCAGGGAGATCACACTGGTTGAGTGTCGATAGAGTGAGAACCGTTGTTGACAAGGTTTTGTTGGTGGGTTTTATCCAACAGACACCCTACGACGAGGTAGTAAGTTTCTCTAGGAAATCCTATGAGGGGATGGAGAGAGCTTCTTAAATGAATATGAGAAATATCTCTTCCATATACCATCCTACAAGGATGGATAGTCACTAAGGGATCACTTATCAATGAAGTAATAAACATTACTTGTGCGGTCATCACCTATGTAAGATCATAAAATAATTGGATGATGATGATAATGTTCCAGTAGTTATATGTTGATCTTGATGATGATGTTCTTGATAATGATGATGTTCTAGCAGTCACATGATGATGTTGATGATGATTCTTTTGATGATGATGATGATGATGCTCTTGATGATGATGATGTTCCAATAGTCACATGCTAATGTTAATGATGATGCTCCTGATTATTATGATGATGTTCCATGCTAAGGATGATGATGTTCCATGTTGATGATGATGTTACAGATACATGATGTTGTTGTTCCAAAACTTCCTATGGTATATAGATTCACCAATCAGTGTTATCATTGTTGTTGTTGTTGATGTTGTATAATACCTCCCTTGTTAATAAGGAGCATTAAATATATGTAACTTCAAAAGATATTCTATTTTACTTTATTGTATTATTATTATTCCTGTTGCGCTAGATTTTCTTGATGTAATTGGTCATGTAAGAGTCTTGAGGTAAAACCTCCATTGTAAGTTGTGTCAATAGTACCCACAAGGATATTATATAAATATTACTTTGAGTCTCCCTTGGTAAGTGGTCCCAATTTAGAGCAACAGGTTGACCTAGTTAAGTTAATACGTCACTCACTTGATGAGTATAAATAGGGGAGGCACTCCCATCATTTACACACATATCACACTCAAGCAAGTGCACAAGAGAGAGAGAGTGAATAGGTTCGTTGGAGAGAAGAAGTTGCTAGTCTTGTTCTTGGGGTTGTTCACTGTACTTGGTTGAATTCTATATTGAGGAATTTTTGCTGGGTTTTCTCCCCAAAGAGGGTTTCCCAAGATAAATCTTTGTTTTCTTTTGTCTTGATGTGTGTGTATTTCTTTCAGTGATCTGAATGTTATGGTTATGATGAAATGATGCTAAATGTATAATTTATTTTATAACCATTAAATATCTAACATATGTAGTTGTTTTTCCCTTATTGAATGCACTCAAGTTTGGGGTTGCTTGACCAAGAGAGCTGGACATGCAAAAAAGGAGAAAAAATAGAAGATAAGCAAGTAGGAACACTACAATTGTTCAAGGATTTGAGTACTTGCTTATAGTCCTTGTAAATATTACATACCACTAATAACCACATTGATAATTGTAGTGAATGCTTCACCACCATTGGTTACTCCATGTATGACAAGGACATCAACATACCAAAGAAGCAATTTATATGCACCAAATATTAGTCCATGGGTAAAACCCACACCCAATCCTTTGGAGAGGCCACCTTTCTTCCCCAACTTTAACATAGTTTCAAGAGATATTGAATAAGGTTCAATAGCTTTGGTCTCCCCCACAAACGAATATACTATGAGAAATTGAAAAATTAAATGTTTTCGAAGGCCATGGGTAAAATGTTGTTGTAAAATTGTAGCAACACCAAGTTTTAATCTTAGTCCAGTTACAACAATGCAAATTCATTAAAATAAAATATATCCAATATACAATCATGATTAAGAAACGCAACGGGAAGGAAAAATCCTATGTTTGTTGTCTAGGAAAGCACATATACCACATAAAACAAACCAATAAGCAAATGAACAAACAAAATAGTCCATATAGCCATATAGACTTATGACAAACTGATATAAAGTTATAAACAGAGGAAAAACTATAAATACTACTAAATAGTTTTCCTAACACCTGAAAATCGACATAACAAGAGGAGAAATAAAAAATTATGACATAGAAACACCATATGAAAAAACAAAAGATTCAAAAATATGAATAGAGGAAATGTAGTCTATACAACTAATCATGATTGATGTACAAACTGAAAAGTAAGATTACAAAACAAAGAACATTTACCAGTTGGTATAATGATAAGGGTTTTATCACTTAAACAAAAAATGAATTCTTAATACAAATGGATATGTGTGAGGCTTTATGACTACCATAATCTATCCTATCACTCAAGGTATCCAATAAAAAACATAGATCACTAATTACCCCTATAGTCTTAATAGGTGCATTTGCATGCTAATACTTTGTATTATATATAAGATAAGAAGTTGCGTGTAATGTTACTTCCTGGAAGGACATTGAAAGTGTTGACCTTGTCAAGAACCTAAGGGTTCAAAAGTTGAATTAATTAAATCACCTAGGGAATTTTGATTATTTCATACTAAGGAGGCATGTGCTAATTTTATTTCTGATTCTGGATTATTTATGTGTAAATGTTTAATTAATATGCAAATAATACATGTGGGAATGAGTTTCCATGTCATTAGGGAGCATTAGGCAAGCCAATTTTCCTAGAATGAAAATTAGCAACAATCTAAGAGACTAGAAAAAGAAATCTGTTAGAAAAAATGGAAACTGTCAAAATCAAGGAAAAGCAGGCAGTTTCAAAAGCAGAAAGTGCAGGAAAAGCAGTTAATGCAAAAGAAATAAAATTTGGACAAGGGAGGGCGCAAGAAAATTTCCATTTGGAGAAAGAATACTAGTAGGGAAAAATCACCGGTTCTAAGAAGGGAAAGTTTACTCAAAGGGGGGCACAATTTCCACTTTGGACTAAAGGATACAAATAGGGAAACATTACCTCAACTGCATACTTGTTATTTTCCACAAGGAGGGTGCATACATGCATTAGGGTTATTGTTTGCAAGTGGTAAACTTGCTCAATAGGTGAATCAATTTCACAACAATTCACTCAAGGTTTATTTAAGGATGCTTCCAACTCCATTCCATGGTTTGGAATGTTAATTTTAGTGTTGTGTGAAGCTAAGGTTCAAGTCTGAGTGATGAGCCACAGTCCCCTTGGGTGATGCGCCCAAATTATTCATTCTCTTATCTTCTATCATATCCCATCATTTAGTGCAGATCACACAGATTCCAAGAAGAATCCATATAATATTCATCTCTAGCTTTGATAACAACCATTCATCCATTGAATTCAAGCTCCAGTGAAGGAAGCTTCACTTACGCTCTCACATTGGTGTCGGGTGCTATTTTTGGGCCTCCAATTCTCAGTTTTGGACATCATTTGAGGAGATCAAATATTCAAATATTATTTTGATATTATCATCTCCATAATCTTGTTCTTATCTCTGTATTTTGGTAAGAATTATGTCCAAGAGAGTCATCATGTTGAACTTTCATGAGAAAAGTCTTTCAATTCCCATTTGATGGGTATTTTTGTCAATTTTATGTACTAAATATGATGTAATGACCATGAATAGTATATGTGAGTTATTTGATGCATAAAATATTTCATATAAATCTCTTTGGATCATTTTTTTTAGGTATCATTATTTCCGTACCCTTGCTCATTAACTAGTCAATCTTGACTAGTTTTACAGTTTTTAGTATTATTAATGATTTATAAACTCATTTAGTGTTCTGTAAGTTGTTGTAGGTTTTAAATTAACCCCAAGACAAATTATAACCCTCATATCAAGTTGGTTTCATACTGTTTTTGAGTGGCCTCTTATGTGCAGGATTTTCCCAAGACAAAATCCCAAGTTTTTTCCAAACAACCCCAAACTCCCTCAAATTGTTTAAGATATGTTCCAAAACTATTAAAGTGTTATTTTATTCCTAATACATGACTGAAAAATAATTTGAACCTTCCATAATCCATGGTTTATTGGAAGTGATTGTTCGATCTTAGTTTGCATCAGTTGGCATGCCAAGAAGCCTGGGAGTAGACTTCAACATAGTTGATGCTCAAAACCTAAAAGGGACCAAGATATAGGTTCTTAGGGAAATGAACTCTCTCTATCCAAATATTTCATTTGGTTTATTCCATTATCCCTTTATCATTCTCATTTTTTCTACTACTTTCTGGGTTTTTCCTTGCATAAAAGAAGTGATTAATGCCAATGTAATATTTTATGTAACATTTTAATTATAGTAGAATTAGAAGTTAATACTTTGATATAATATTAGATCAGGTATAATACAGTGGTATCATAGCACTTTCCTCCACCCCTATGGAAAGTACTCTCTCAAGTTGAATAAAATTGTAGCCATGTCCTATAACTTTGATGATGACTATGATGAGTAGTGTGAAGAAGAAGAAATCATCTATGTTGATGGAGGCCTACCAACAGATGAATATGATGAAGTATATTGGCCATCGAATAGAGAAGAGATTATATATAATTCACATTTATTCACCCCACACTTATATTTCATCCACCAGGTGGGAAAGAAAATTAGGAGAAGGAAATTTCCTTGTAGGTGCCACATGAGGAGAAATAAGCTCCCATATGTGTTTATGATGACTTGATGAATGCACCATTCCCTTACCACCAGAGAAATAGGAATCCACTTTCATTCTTTGATGCCTCTTTCATTCAATTGCACCCATTGACTGGACCCAATGGTAGAGAGTTGAGCCATTGGAATTGTGCACTAGTTCCATGCTTGGGGAATCATAAGATTTATATTGATAAGGAAGACTCATGGATGGAGAAGAAGCATAGGAACATATTTATTCCATTTGATGCCATTTATCCACATATGGATTGGGTGGAAGACTACATGTCACACATTGAGTATTCATGCAGAAACATTTATGCTCATGAACAGTGGAAGCAAGCTAAGCAAGCAAACTGTCAAGAGAAGTTGTTGAGACATATATCTAGCACAAGGTGGTATCTGTGGAGGAAATACATGCATTTGAATGGATACTTGCAATTGAGGAAATGGGATCTAGGCATACTTTTATCTTAAGATTTTTGTTGGAAGGAATTCTCACTGATGGGGATGCAATGAAAGAAATGGGACCCTACATTGTTTGTCTTTGAAGAAACTATTTACATGTTGTTTTGATGGAGCAAGTCAACCTTTCTTCACATGAGTTCATATATGTGGTATCATGTTCCAATTCTCCTGCATGGGGGAATACTTCTTTGGGTGAAAATGTTTTGTAGCACCCTAGATTGCTTTTGCTTGAGGACAAGAAGAATTGGGAGGGGAGAACTGTAATGTCCCTTCTTGGAAGGACATTAAAAGTGTTTACCTTATCAAGAACCTAGGGTTCAAAAGTTGAATTAATTAATTTACCTAGGGAATTTTGATTATTTCATACTAAGGATGCATGTACTAAGTTTATTTCTAATTATGGATTATTTATGTGTAAATATTTAATTAATATGCAATTCATACATGTGGGAATGAGTTTCCATGTCAAGAGGGCGCGTTAGGAAATACAACTCGACTAGTATGAAAATAGAAACTGTCCAAAATACTAGAAAAAATAAATTTGTTAGAAAAAAATGGAAAATTTCAAAAGCAAGTAAAAGTAAGTAGTTTCAAAATCAGAAAGTGCAGGAAAAGCAGTCAGTGCAAAATCAGGAAACTTTGGCCATGGGAGGGTGAAGTTTCTATTTTGATGAAAGAATACTAGCAAGGATACATCAACAGTTCTATGAAGGAAACCTTTACTCAAATGGGGGGCTGTAGTTTCCACTTTGGAATTTAGGATACAAATAGGGAAACATTACCTCAGCTGCATCCTTGTTATTTTCCTCAAGGAGGGTGCATCCATGCATTAGGGTTAGGGTTTGAAAGTGGGAAACTTGCTCAATAGGTGAATGACTTACACAAAAAGTCACTCAAGTTTAATTTAGGTATTCTTCCAACTCCATTTCAAATTTTTTATTGTTAATGTTTTGGTGTTGTATAAAGCTAAGCTTCAAGTCTGAGTGATGAGCCTCAGTCCCCTTGTGTGATGCACCCCGAGTATCCATTCCATTCTCTTCTCTCCTCTCCCATAATTCAGTGCAAATCACAAAGAGTCCAAGGATCAGAAATATAAGATTCATATCTAACTCTTTTATCATCTATTCAACCATTGAAGTCGAGCTCTAGTGAAGGAATCTTCACTTACGCTCTCAGATCGGTGCAGGGTGCTAGTTTCGAGCCTCCAATTCTCAGTTTTGGACACCATTTGAGGAGATCATCTCTTCAAATATTATTATGAAATTCTTATATACATCATATTTTTTTGATATATTTATTGAAGTAAGGATTCTGTCTAAGAAATTCATCATGCTGAACTTTCATGATAGAAGTCTTTTAATGCCCATTTAATGGGTCTTTTTGTTAGTTTAATTCACTAATTATGATGTAATGGAAATGACTAGTATATATGATTTATATGATCCATATAATATGTCATATAAATATATGTGTATCATTATTTTCAGGTATGGTAAAATTCATATTCGAAATTTACCATTATTTTCGTACCCTTAGACTTTGACTAGACAATCTTGACCACTTTTATAGTTTTTAGTATTATTAATGATTTGTAAACCCATTTAGTTTTTAAAAAAAAGTTTATGTAGGTTTTTAATTAACCCCACAACCCAACGTAAACCTCATATCAATAATTCATTGGGTTTGTCCTGTGTTTGAGTGGCCTCTTCTACATAGGCTTTTCCTAGGCCAAAATCCCAGTTTTTACCCAAACAACCCCAAACTCCATAAAACTATTTAAGATATGTTTCAAAATTGTAGAAATGTTATTTTTTGCCTAATACATGTCTAAAAACAAATCTAAGCCTTCCATAATCCTTGGTTGTTTGGAAGTGATTGTTTGGTCTTAGTTTGCACCGGTTGGGACACCCAGAAGCCTAGGAGTAGACTTCAGCATAACTGATGCTCAAAATATAAAATGGACCACCATTTAGGTGCTTAGGGATCTGAAATCTCACTGTACAAAATTTTCCTTTGGTTTCTTCCCTTATCCCTCTGTCATTCTCAGCTTTGCTAGTACTGTCTGTGTTTTTCCTTACATAAAGAAAGTGATTGACGTCAATGTAATATTTTATGTCACATTTTAATTATATCCGAAGTAGAAGTTAATATTATTATGTGATATCAAATCATGGATATTACATTGTGTTTACATAGTGAAGGAAAATGGGTTTTTAACAACAGTGGTACTCCAAGTTGTTTGCTTGAGATTTTAGCAATTTCTACATTAAGAAAGGTATGATATTCAAAAAAGACTTAATATATCCCCAGGGCCAAAATTTATAGGATTTAATAATACTTATGCTATTAGTATCATGCATTTTGAGACTTTATCATAAATATAAAACTGAGGTAGACTCGGGATAGTTATACATTATTGAAAACTATTCATCCAACTATATTTGAATTTCTTATCTGGGGTTTGTAGAATGAAGAAAAAAAGGAAGCACAATAATTTTTTTTCTGTAAAAATACACCACATTTGAGCCACCTTCAAATTGTTGTCTCTCTATATTACTTTCATTTTTCCCCATAAAATTACTAGGACAAGCTGGAAATTCCATGCCACATGTGCAAACACATTGACATCAAAAAGTGGAAACATGTATGCAAGTGGATATAGAGATGTAAAAAAATAGCATTAATAAAAATATAAAATAAAGATGGTACCACTTCAGCCACTTTCCTAGCCTCAACATATGCTAGTTGTATTTTTTTAGACAAGATAGTCATTATCGTGGCATAAGAACCACAAATAATATCCATCAAGGGAACAATAGGAACAATAAGTAAAGTAAGTTGTCAAACAGTTGATAATCCCACTGCAAATAATGTTAGGATTCAAGACATGTAATGCAAATAATGGTTTATTTGCATCCCGCAAAAATAAAGAGGTTAAACCTTTTGACAAATTGTTTACTATAAATTTGATCATATTCTACATTTACTTCATGAGAATACTAGCTGATTAAATATTTCAATACTTTCATCTATCTGAAAAATTCTAATAATGAAGCACATTTTGTACAACTCTTTGACCTTCTAAGAAAACACATAAATATACCGTAAGGAAATTGTGATAGAAGTCAAGAGTCACATCAATACTATAATTAACAAAACCATTTAAATAATACCATCCAAATTTAATTACAGACCATGCAATATAGACAAAATTGGCGATAGAACAAAAAAGTACATTGAAAAGAACATAAATTTAATTGTTGATATTTGTATGGGAAACTTGAGAGATACTATTATAACTTGAAATAACAAGTCATCAATCAAAATAAATCAACCTTTTTTGTGGAGCCCAATTATCCATGTAATGACATGTGTCAAAATCTAACTAGGTGGGTTCCCTTNCCCCACTCCACCCCCCTAATAACCACTCTCGAAGTGTAATCTATAGAAGAATGAGAGTAAATCACTTCAGAGAGTGCATTATCACCCCTTAAAAACACTCCCTGGAACTTTCAAAATCATTTCCCAAAGTGCACTACCACAACACACCTATTTATTATAAGAAGTGTTGTTTGGAAGTTGGAACAAACATTGTTTTGTTTCATTTTCATCCTGATATGGTGATCTGTATCTTCCAAGAACCAATAGTTTTTCAGTCATTTCTGAATGGATTCACTGATTAGGGTAGATTTTAAAAACCTAGCAATTTAAAAAATATAAAAATAAAACTACAACCTAAAGACATAAAAAGAGAAAGCATGAACTCATTATTCACTTGCAAAAACTTGAGTTTTAAGCATCATTGATGGTATCTTGATTTATGTTTGAGGGTTCACCCTTTATCTACATTAGGATAGTCCTACATGAACATTTTTTGAAGTTAGATGCCCACTCAAATATATTAATGGAGCATTCAAAATCAAAACTTGAGAGATCTTTATTTGGGGATGAAATTTTAAGGTATTATTTTGTTGTTGTTGTTGTTACACACATATTTTTCCATTTTAAACTCTCTAATAATTAGCACTGCCATGAAAATATCAAGCACCCCTTCTATAGAAGCACAAAATAAACTCCCTACCATGCCAAAACAAACTCCACTAAAAATTTCCATGGAATCCAAAAGGGAATTTGAAAGTAGGTTATGATTAGTTGTAAAGTGTACTCATTCATAAAGTGAGGGTAGGTGGAACCAGTGGAGAAAGGGTTTGGTTTTTCCCCAAGAATGAGTAAGGCACCATTTATGTATGGTTGGAAGAGAGAACAAATGAAAATATAATAAGATAATCCATTTTCCCTACCCAAAATAAAATAGACCATGTTGTAATAACATTACCATGGGTCTCCATTCTAGCATTGTTCCTCAATGCATGTTTGAATTCGTATGAGATGTATATGGTAGAATTAACAATGATACATGATTTTTTGAAAATGAAATTTCATTCAATGTGTATCTGTATTTACTAGGAGGAGTTGGTGTGCAATTTAGTAAACCATTCCCAAAGTATATACACCCCCTACCCAAGTGTGAGAAAATGAGGACAGTTGCAGTGGTTAATGAAAAAGCCCACAACGATGAAAGATTGCATGATATTAAATAAATTTGGAGGAAATTTAGGGTCTCAATAGTATCTGATGGTTGGGAAAGTATTAATCATATACCTCTCATTAATATATTGGTTTCTCACCCAAAGTGAATAATGTTTTTAAAATTGTCATGACACTACTAGGAAGATAAAGGACTGTGCATATTTAATGGGCTTCTTAAAAGAGACAATTGAGGAGGTTGGATGGGAAAATGTCGGACAAACGCTATAAAAATATTTGTTGAATCAAATAATCTCCCTGATTTGGTGAGATGAGTTGTAACTCTTGGAAATTGGTATAGATCATCAAGTTTTACCAAGACATCGTGGAATTACTCAAACTTAAAAATTTTGACTCAAAATCAATGATTTTACTAAAAATTCAACCTTGGAAATTGTGTGCTTAGAACTTGGATAACGACACTGTAAACCTGAAAATCTATCTTTTCCCCATTCTTCACATTTCTCTTTGTTGTTTCAAAATGAGAAAGCATGTTTTGGACTGTCAAAAATTTTGAACTACATTTTTTTAAAGACTTTATGCATTGGGAGATAGAAATGTTGTTGGAGAGTACCAAGGATGAATTTCCAAGCCATAAATTTGCTCGAGAAACATAATTTTTCTAGGGATGCATATTATTAAAAAAATTCAGGATCAGAGGACCCTACATAATATTGGATGTGCTTTGAAGGATCTTCACCTAGTTTTATAACTTTTTTTCTAAAACACCACAAACAATCAAAGAATATTGTTATTTTTAATATTTCCCACAAACAATCAGATATCAACTTTTAAAGATATTTATGTGTAACATATTGAAATAACTTTGGCAGGTAAGGTACAATCTAATTTTTGCAATGGATCATTATTTAAGGAGTGAATTATCTCAGGTATTACCTTCACAAATTCAAGTCTTGGATATCAATATATTTTTTCAAATCCATGTGACTGAAGTTTCCCCTGTTGTAACTTCCTTTACATTTATTTCAGACTCTGCAACAATTGATTGTTAACTCTACACTAGTCCCGTTGAGTTTCCATAATTATTTACATAAACCATCTCATAGTTTTTGCAACATCAACTATAATTTATTGTTCTCTGTGTGAATTGGACTATATCTCACAACATCTTCAATGTTTATGAACCTCATGCACATTATAATTGTGTGTGTCTAGGGAATTATCCATGGTGACATATTCTTGTTCCACTTGAAATCATAGGCTCTGTATGAAGATTAGAAGATAAATCTTAGACATTTAAAATGAATCGCTAGCTTCTCCTCTTTGGTAGATTTCTAACACTTGTAATCTTTCTCTAATTGGACACTTGTGCAATATGTTGTGTTTCTTGGAAATAACCATTCCAACTCTTAATTCAATCCTTAGATAGAATTCCATTTAAAATTTTTATGGCAGTGTAATTATTCTTCTAACTTGCAAGGAGATGGATTAGTATGCAGGAGTTTTCTGAAATTGATTATTCTAGGACAGATCCTCTTAGATGTACACAACATATCCCACTATAGAAATTGCACTAAAAAATCAAAATTATACAATAAAATATCAATAAAATATTTACAATTAGTTTAAACTCTATAAGATAAATAAAAACAATGGTTCTCATGCTTTTTCTCTATGGGGGGAAACCTCTTCTTCCTATGTCTCTAGCAGTGGGGTTTCATCCAGAAAAAGTGGTGATTTGGAAGGGAACTATGCAAGAAGAAGATTACAAACATATTACTAATATATTTAGGACAAAGGTTGAGTGAGGATTCAACCACACTAGGGAAAAAGAAGGTGCCATTGATTTGTGGCATAGTCAATCATGCAAGAAATTGTACCAATCTTAACATGTAAAAAGACAATTGTTAAAAGAATCAATATATATCCTTTCACTAAAGTAATACTTTGCAAAATATATATTATAATCGGATAAAACAACTTCCCAATGAAATGAATCTATACACCTCTTGAGTATTGCATTCACATATAAAATAAATACATTTGTATAATATATATATAATCAAACATTTCTCAAATAGATCTTCTATCATTCCTATCTCATTTTATATTCTCAGATGAAATCTATATGTTCTTTGTGAGTCCCACTAAACTTTTGGTTCGAATGTACTATAATTCAAAGTAAAAAAAAAATGAGCATTCTCTTAAAATTTTTATGATCTCTAAAGAATTCTAAGATGTTCCATGTAGCTACCATTATAAAGAGTGAAAAAAATTACTCTTTATAAAATTTCTATATCTTGTCTTTCACTTGCACTTTTTCTTGCAAAGTGCATAGTATACAAAATATATATGGATTGGGTCAAATAGGAAACCAATATTCCTATTCAACAGCAAGCTAATATTTTCCAATCGAAGACATTTTAGTAATGAAAACCAACAACAAAGACTTCCAATATATATTCTTCTATAAGGGATACTTTTAAGGGTGAATTTTATCCCAAGAGAGAATTTATAGGATAGAGTCTAGCCATTAATTCATGTTCATCAGTAGTTAGTAGCCCCTGAATGTGCTTTGGTAACTTTTTTTCTTACTCGAGCAGGATAGCTCATCATTGAATAGAAGTTTCACTAGTATTTTTTATTCTTGTTGTCCCTGCTATTGGGTCCCGAAATGCCCCTTTTTTACCACACCTATTATACCCTTTTTGCCTTGTCTTACTCCATTCTATGCACCAGAAAAATGTTTTCCTCTTGTATTGAGCCTTGAATATTTATAGGTATGATTAATTATTGTTTTATATTATTAATTCCATGATAGTTATGTTCAGAACTCTGTCTCTTGAATTATGCTAATACAACATGATTTCATAAAGATAGTTCAAGATTTGAGAAGTACAGGTGTAGCATCCTGGGTGGTTTGAAGAGAAGATGAGATTTTGATGCAATTTTTTACTTGTTAGACACATCCCCACATGCTGGATGAAAACATAGTTCATCATTCAATGCATATATGCAATAGGATTAGACGCAACAGACTCCGTTGTGACAACGCACCGCTGCTTAAGGCTTAGCCACAACAGACTCAGCTGCAACAATGCACCACTGCTTAAGGCTTAGCCGCAACAGATAGGGTATCTCTTAAATTGCTTTTGTTTATACACTAATGGCTTGAGCAACAGGATTACCTATATTCTCTACTTTCATTCAATTCCATTCATCATTGTAACAACTTGTTGTAACAAGGAATACTGAAGATTGTAGATCTTCATGAATTCCCAATATTAGTGGGTGAAGGTTATGAATGCTCATATATAAATATTGGGAAGCATTCTGAGCCAAGGGTTCGTTGATATTGGATTATATTGTGTAAGTTATGACAGAGAGATGTACTTTGTAATTTGTCATTTTAATATAAGGAGAAGGATTCTTCTAATCTCCACGTCTTAACTAGTGTTAGTTCAAACATCTATGTTCGAAGGATGGGCCTGCCTTCCACATATATTTCTGAGCTAATTAGATGTTTTGATTGTTTTGTTGTGTGGTGTGGAAATATCAATAATTACATTCCTTGTTGTTAGCTGCAACAGTAATGATTTATCATTGTAGTTCCTTTGATATTAATGTTTGCATTTCCCTTAAGTTCTAGTTGCATGGTGTGACAGTTGAATGTGTAGGTTAGTTTCCATTATGCATGTGTGCCAAGAGCTGTTACAGTCAAGCTCACATCCAGTTCCTTTCAATTACTTGTCTTTCTTATGTTTGCTAATTTAGTTAGATTATGGTTTAAAGTTTGTTTAGTTCAATTGTTGTTATTCCCAATTCCTAGATTAGTTGAATTAAATTGGTTATGATGGATTTACATATAGTCTGATAATGTTAGGATTTAATTTTCTGCAAAAGTAAGTCTACTTATCTATTTCTAGATTAGTCAATTATTGGATTGATGTTGTAGGAAGTAATTGCATTTTTGAATTTCTAGGTGGGTAATTTAGATTAGTTTAGCTATGAGAGGAGTTTGACTGAGAAGATAAGTAGGAAAAATAATATTTTATTCATTTGATCAACTACTTAGTGTTTATGTACAGACAGTGTGAATTATCTTTGAATTAAAATACCTCCCTGGGTTGACAATTTATATTGAGAATTCTATATGTTAGCTGTAATTAACTTGCATATAGAGTGACCAACAATTGCAAATTGGCCTTTAACTAAATGTAATATCCCCATACCCCATAATGTGGATCAATTAAAAAAAATTCTTCAAGAACCCTTGTTCTCCTTTCGAAACACAGGGCATGGACATTAACACACTCTTCAACATCCATTCTTAGGATTAGAAACCACTGTAATAGTCATTATTCCCTTGAAAAATCCTTTCTATGATAAAAAATACCTTTTCAGTACTGAACTTGTCCTTTCTACACTCCTCCCTCCGCACTTCCTTTTCTGGCTTTCCACTGCGGAATCCGGGAATTGGGAGCACGAAACACGACAGAAACATTAACCTTCTGCCCTTCCACTTTTCCACCTTTCCGCCTTCCGCCCAAAACTCGGACATCGAAGAACCAACGTTTGGCGAAATTCGTTGACCACCTTTCCACCTTCCTCGTAGAACTCAAAAATCAAAGAACCAACGTTTGGAAAAATCCTTTAACCACCTTTCTGCCTTCCACCTAGAACTCAAAAATCAGAGAATCAACATTCGACAGAATCCTTTGACCACCTTTTCACCTTCCACCTTTCTTCCTTCCACCTAAAACTCAGAAATCAGAGAATTTAATGTTCGATGGGATCCTTTGTCCTTGTCTTCGCCTTCTGCATTCTACCTTTCCACCCTCTAGTGTAGAACTCAGGAATTCAAAAACATAAATTTTGATCTTATCCTTTTTATGCACTTCCGATTTCTGCTTTTCGACCTCGGACTTCGAAAATCGAAAAGTTAACTTTTTCCTTAGCACTTTTCTGTACTTTTTTCCTTTTTCCCTTCGCCTCCTGCAAGAGGATCCTGGGGTGTAGAAACACAATACTTTTCCTTGATTTAGCTTCTCTTTTCTGATTTCCACCTTCCTCCTTCCCCAGATGGATTTCAATTGGATGAAACACTAAGTCAGATGCATTCTGACTCTATCACAGTTTTCTAGCCTTCATGAACTTAGGAAAAATGCATTAAAACATACAAGGCATAAAAAAATGCAAATGCAGGAACATTCATCAATATTAAAATATACCGAACATTGCAATCATTCATCATATTCATTCAATCATAAGCAAACAAATTGTACAATGAAGGATAACAGAGATACTTATCTTGATGATGTAGTTGTCCTACAACTAGTTATGTGGCTGCAACATTTCACCCAAACATAGGCTAGTTGTGTTCATCAATCTCTAAACACAACTACCACCCCTGAGATGGGCATGATTTCCACAAGGAACTAAGGAGAAATAGACTCACACACATCCAGATCATAACACACACAGTCAAGCCAACCTTTAGTTGGCTTTATCGGACTGTCCATCCAAGGATTACTCACCAAGACAAATGCACATCAAGACACAACCAAGCCAACTAGATAATGGGTTTATCATACTTCCCATATTAATACCATCATAATATTGGGTTTATCAGGCTCACTCATCGAAGGATTACTCACAAGGCCAACATGCACAACAAGACACAACCAACCCAAATACCAGTTGGGTTTATCGAAATGCTCATCCAAACCAATGTACAATTAGGTTTATTAGACTGTTCATAGTCAAGCCAATCTATATTTGGGTTTATCAGGTTGCTAAGGCAGTGGACAGGAAGAACTGCTAAGCTAGTGAGCTCATCCATAGAGCTAAGGACACCTTCACAAGATCTATCTGTTGATGTATTTGTAACTTTGAAATGTATTCACTTTTATATTTCATGTATTGTACCCTGATGTTTATTACAGGAAGTATATATAATGTAATTGAGTCATGTCATGCCCCGATGTTCCTATCAGGAGGTTCTATAATGTAAACAAATCATTTCAAGTCATTGTGGGTAACCCTCCTATTGTTAAAGGGTTAAAGTCCCCACAGTTGTGGGGCCCTAGGGTTATTAAACTCTCCTAGAGAAGTCGGCCCTAGTGAGTCATTGTCAAGTCAAGAATTAGTATAAATAGAGAGTGAGCCTCTCTATTTATGACACACTCACCCACACTCAATTGTAGCACATAGCTGAGGAAGAAGAAGTTGTTGGGTCTAGAAATAAAGAGGCTACTACTGTTAAGAAATCATCTTACTGTTTTTGGGGCTTTTCTATTGGTGCTGATTCTATCTTTGAGGAATTTGCGGGGTTTTCTCCTTTATGGTTTCCTTGGGGAAAATATTTGTGTTCATTGTCTTATGTGTTTGATGTTGTGCTTGTTATTCTCTTAGTTAAGATCTTAAGTTAATGCTAGCTTAAATGCTAAAAATCTAACATGGTATTAGAGCTAACCTGAGAAGAAGACACTGTGCAACTACGGAAACTAGGGCTTCCTAATTTTGGGATATCTCTCCACATATTTTCAGCAAAATAAGGTTGGGTTGACTCTCCTACCCATGGCGCATCTTTCTGTCGAAGTAGAATCTGATTCTGAGCATTTTCAGTTTTTGACCCAACACTACTGCAAAAAATTAGGGCTTTCCACATAAGTGGAATTTTTTAGTGAGACCAGGCCTGGATTGATATTCTCCTCAAAATCAAAGTTTAGATATCAAGATCAAATCTTTTGGTTAGATATAACTCTAGGAAAGTCAAACCCTAATCTACTCCTGAACCAACACTGCAGAAATTCAGATCCAACATCTTAACCTGGTAAGATCTAAATCTTTTGTATTTCCATTTGAGGTTCTTAGTGAAGATGTCTCATCATACCAAGCTTGATGAAAAGCTTAAGGGGGATGATAAATTCTGAGCCTGGAAGTATAGGATCTCCCTGGTCCTGGAAGAAAATGAGTTGGACTCCTACATCAATGAGGAGATTCCAATTCCAGAGGGAGATGAGGCTAAGGCCTTACACAAGAAGAAGTTGGTTATGGCTACGAGAATTATTTCCGATTCAATCAAGGATCACCTCATACCACAGGTGTCCTCCCTAAAGACACATAAAGCTATGTTTGATGCCCTAACCAAACTATTTGAAGGAAAGAACATAAACCAAAATATGACCTTGAGGAACCCGTTGAAGAATGTGAAGATCTAGAATGCAGAGACCATACAATCATACTTCACAAGGGTCTCTCAGATCAAAGAAAATATAGAAGCAGTAGATGAAGAAGTGGAGAATGTATATATTGTGATGACCACCTTGAATGGTCTTCCTAGGACATGGGACTCATTCATTCAAGGGATCTATGCCAGAAAGAAGTTAGTCTAGTTCAGCAGACTATGGGAAGAATGCTCTCAAGAAGAAGCTCATATAGCAGTTCGAGAAGAAAAGATGGGAAGTGAAGATCAAGCTCTCACAGAACAATCCAAGAAAACTAGAACTAGCTACCACATAGGTAAGCACTCTCAAATCCTAGAGATATGTATAAGTAAATTTGATATACATGCGATGAAAGAGGACACTTTGATAGAGATTGTCTGAAAATCAAAAGTAGCTCTCACAAGAAGAAGGGAAACAAGAGAAGACATCATGCTCATGCTACAGAGGATGATGAACCTTCCACAAAGAGAGCCAGACAAGACAGTGATGATTCTTCAAGTGATGAATAATATGTTCTGATCTCCAATCTCCCGAGAACTATCACACATGGAAGCAATTATTGGCTTATAGATAGTGGTGCCTCCAAACATATGAATGGATTCAAGGAATCCTTTGTGAAACTATCTGAACATGAATCACCTCACAAGGTGAAACTTGGAGATGACTACCAGTATTGAATAAAAGGTAGTGGTGAATCCTCATATAAGCTAGACTCAGGAAATTCTATCAAGATGAAAGATGTATTGTTTGTACCTAGACTAAAGAAGAACCTCCTCTCCATATCTGCATTGGATGCAAAAGGAATGAGGGTTGCATTTGTAGATGGTCAAGTAATCATGTGGCCAAAGGGAAATTTTTTTGATGATGTAGTAGTGATTGGGGAACAAGAAGGAGGACTACAAAAATTGAAGGGCCAACCAGAACAAGCTTTGGTTCATGACTCGGTAGAACCAAATGAGATTTGGCATAGAATGCTTGCACATGTGCATTACATAGCACTACCACTTGCAAGCAAAGATGTTGACGGTCTCCCAGAAATGCAGACAAAATATTAAGGTGTATGAAAAAGATGTGCGAAAGGGAAGAACACAAAGAAGACATTTTCAAGTAGTGAGAGCAAGGAAAAATGAATATTGGAAATAATCCACTCTGATGTATGCAGTCCAATGTCATCCAGTTCACTAAGTGGTTATCTATACTATGTTTCTTTTATTGATGATTTTTCTAGAAATACATGGATATACTTTATGAAGAACAAAGATGAAGTATTTATAAAGTTCAAGGAATTCAAAGCCTTGATCGAGAACTGCACTGAAAACAAGATCAAGACCTTTCGATTAGATAATGGCAGAGAATTAACATCAAATGAATTCAAAGAGCTATGCAAAGACTTAGGGATTAAGAGGGAGTTATCCACTCCATATAATCCACAACAGAATGGTATTGTAGAAAGAAAGAATAGAACGATCATGGAAGCAACAAGGGCCATGCTTCATGATCAAGATCTTCCCATGCATATATGGGCAGAAGCTGCCAGAACAATGATATATGTACATAACCGTACTCCACTCAGAGTACTCGAGAACAAGACACCTGAAGAAGTCTTCTCTTGCAAGAAATCAGGAGTCAACCATCTCAGAATATTCGGCTGTCCTGTATACATACATATTCCGAAAGAAAAGAGGATGAAGTTATATCCTTCAGGAAAGAAGGGTATATTTGTGGGATACTCTAAATGCTTGAAGGCTTACAGAATATACTTCCCAGGATTCAAGAATATTGACATCAGCAAAGATGTAACATTTGAAGAAGATTCAGCCTACATCAAATCCAGGAAGAGAATAGCTGAAGAATCTGAAGAAACAAAAACGCCCAGAATTCATGATACAACCATGAATGAAGAAATTCAAGAAGAAGATCGAGAATTAGAAGAACCTCAAGAACTTACAGATCCACCTCAGGAAAAGAATCCTCATAAGAGAAAACCTTCTTGGGTACATGAAATTATCCAAGGTGCATAAAGATATAGAGCTTCAAAAGAAACACACAGAGCAAGGAAGAGAACTAGGTCCTGCTCCAGTTATGTAGCCCTACTATGTGACATTATTGATAAAGAACCTTCCAACTATGAAGAAGAAAAAAAAAGAAAAGAATGGAAGGATGCTATGATCGAAGAGTATCAATCAATCATGAAGAATGATGTTTGTGATGTTGTCCCAAGACTAGAAGGGAAGTCAATTGTAACTTCCAAATGGATCTACAAGATCAAGCATGCTGCAGATGGCAGCATAGAGAAATATAAAGCAAGATTCGTGGCTCGTGGCATCTCCCAGAAAGAAGGAATAGACTATGAATAAATTTTTGCACCTGTAGCCAGATATAATTTCATCAAATTACTTTCTCTGGTTGCAGTGATGAAATGGAAGATACACCAGATGGATGTCAAGACTGCTTTCTTGAATGGTGTAGTGGAAGAGGAAGTGTATGTGGAGCAGCCACTCGGTTTTGAGACACATAATAGGGAGTCTCATCTGTGTAGATTGAATAAAGCCCTGTATGGTTTAAAACAGGCACCCAAGACATGGTACGATAGAATTGATGGATTTCTATCCAGTTTAGGATTTACCAAGAGTAAAGCAGATTCCAACCTTTACTACAAGGTTGAGGATGGTAACCCAGTGATACTCCTACTATATGTAGATTGTATGTTTGTGACAGTTATGGATGGGTTGATTTCTGATACGAAGAGGAAGCTTGGTGCCGAGTTTGAACTGAAAGACTTGGGAATGAGGCACTATTTCCTAGGCATGGAGGTGTGGAAGAATGCGGATGGAATCTTCCTTGGACAAGGGAAGTATGTAGTAGAGATCCTGAAGAGGTTTGGGATGATGGACTGCAAGGCCATAACCACACGTATGGCATCGAACCTAAAGCTATTGAGTGATGCTTCATCAGAAGCGATTGATGCCATGATGTATCGTGAGATGATTGGGTCCTTGATGTACCTGATGAACATGAGACTAGATATTTGCTTTGCTGTGAACACCTTGATCCAGTTCCTGACAGATCCGATACATGTTCACTTGATTGCTGCAAAGCATATTCTAAGGTACTTGAAGGGTACAGTTGATTATGGGCTCAAGTACGAGGAAAATTAGAAGATTAACCTGGAGGATTATGTTGATTCATATTGGGAAGGAAATGCCATTGATATGAAGAGCACTTCAGGATGCTGATTCAGTATGGGATCAGGTATGATCTCTTGGTTTATCAGGAAGCAGTCTGGTGTGGCACTGAGTACAGCTGAAGGAGAGTGTGTTGTTGCTTGTTCAGCTAGTTACAAGGTAGTGCGGCTGAGAAAGTTCCTGTGTGATTTATTTGATCTCCAATTGAATGCTACTTGTATATATTGCAACAACCAAAGTTGTGTGAATTTTTTGGAGAACCCGATGTTCCATGACAAGTCGAAGCATATTGAGATCAAGTATCACTATATCAGGGATATGGTGTAGAGAGGAGTAGTGAAGCTCTAGTATGTTGCGATGGATGAACAAATAGTCGATGTGTTTATGAAGCCATTGACCAGAGTGAAGTTTGAATACTTCATGGAGAAGCTTTGTGCTCTCCAGATCGAGGTTCCCTCCAAGGGGAAATGATGAGACCTAGAGCCATTTAGACATGGTGAGAGGATTAGGTTCCTTCCATGGTTAGATATAAGGGCTGAGACATTTTGTCATGGTGAGACGATTGGTTCCTTCCATGTCATATTATTGATGTAATTGTAACTTCGGAATGTATTCACTTGTATTTCTTATGTATTGTACCCCGATGTTTATTCTGGGAAGTGTTTGTAATTTAATTGAGTCATGTCATGCCCCGATATTTTGATCAGGAGTTTCTATAATATAAACAAGTCATGTCAAGTCAATGTGGGTAACCCTCCTATTGTTCAAGGGTTAAAGTCCCCGTAGTTCCGGGGCCCTAGGGTTGTTAGACTCACCTAGTGAAGTTGGCCCTAGTGAATTATTGTCAAGTCAGGAATTAGTATAAATAGAGAGTGAGCCTCTCTATTTATCACACAGTCACTCACACTTAGTTGTAGTTCATATATGAGGGAGAAGAAGTTGCTGGGGATAGAAAGAAAGAGGCTACTACTGTCGAGAGATCATCTTACTATTTTGGGTTTTACTTTTGGTGCCGACTCTATCTCTAAGGAAGTTGCAGGGTTTTCTCCATTTATGGTTTCCCCGAGGAAAAAAACTATGTTCATTGTCTCTTGTGTTTGATTGCTGTGCTTGATATTCTCTCAGTTAAAATTTCCTAATATAATGCTAGATTAATGTAAAAAATCTAACATGGTATCAAAGCTAACCTGAGAAGAAGACATTGTTCAGCTACGGGAACTAAGGCTTCATAATTTTTGGATCTCTCTCCACAGATTTTCAGAAAAAGAAGGTTGGGCCAACTCTCCTCCCTAGGGCACATCTTTTTGTCGAAGCATAATCTGATTCTAAGATTTTTTAGTTTTGGACCCGGCACTGCTACCGGAAATTAGGGCTTTCCACAAAAGTGGAATTTTTGATTGATCCCAATCTTGGATTGATCTCCTCCTCAAAATAAAAGTTTAGAGATCAAGATCAAAGCATTTGGTTGGACAGAACTCTGGGAAAGTCAAACCCTAATTTGCTCTTGAACCAACACTGCAGAAATTTAGCTCCAAATCTAGTTCTGACATCTTGACCTGGTAAGATCTAAACCTTTTGTATTTCCATTTGAGGTTCTCAGTTAATATGTCTCATCATACCAATCTTGATGAAAATATAGAGGGAGCTAATAACTTTCGATCCTGGAAGTATAGGATCTCCCTGGTCCTAAAAGAAAATGAGTTGGACTCCTACATCAATGAGGAGGTTCAAGTTCTAGAGGAAGATGAGGCTAAGGCATTACATAAGAAGAAGTTGGTTATGGAAAATATAATTATTGCTGATTCAATAAAGGATCACCTCATACCATAGGTGTCCTCCCTCGAGACACCTAAAGCTATGTTTGATGCCCTAACCAAACTGTTTGAAGGGAAGAACATAAACCAGAAGATGACTCTAAGGAACCAATTGAATAATGTAAATATCCAGAATGAGGGGACCATCCAGTCATACTTCACAAGGGTCTCCCAGATCAAAGAAAAACTAGAAGTAGTAGATGAAGAAGTGGAGAATGCAGAAATTGTGATGACAACCTTGAATGGTCTCCCTAGGTTATGGGATTCTTTCATCCAAGGAATATGTGTTAGGAAGAAGCTAATCAAGTTCAGTAGACTGTGGGAAGAATGTTCACAAGAAGAATATCGAATAGCATCTCGAGAAGAAAAGATGGGAAGTGAAAATCAAGCTCTCAAAGTACACTCCAAGAAAGGAAGAAGGTAAAACCATGATCACCAAGGTAAGAATTCTCATCAGAAAAATAATTTTGTTAGAAGGGATCCATTGAAACTCAGATGTTATACATGTGATGAAAGAGGACACTTTGCTAGAAGTTGTCCCATGAATAAGAGTGGATCCAAGAATAACAAGAACTCCAAAAGAAGGCATCATGCTCACACTGTTGAGGATGATGCTCATCCCAGGAAGAAAGTAAAAGAAGAAAGTGAAGACTCTTCAAGTGATGAAGAATATGTTTTGATCTCCGCTCTCACAGGAACTATCACTCATGGAAGAAAATATTGGCTTATTGATAGTGGGGATTCCAAACACATGATAGGATTCAAGGAATATTTTGAGAAACTATCCAAACATAATTCACCCCATAAGGTGAAACTTGGTGATGACTACCAATATCCCATAAAAGGTAGTGGTGAATCCTCCTACAAGCTAGACTCTGGAAATTCTATGAAAATGAAGGATGTATTGTTTGTACCAAGACTAAATAAGAATATTCTATCCATATCAGCACTAGATGCAAAAGGCATGAGGGTTGCATTTGTAGATGGCCAAGTCCTCATGTGGCCAAGAGGAAAGACTATTGATGACGCAATAGTAATTGGAGAACAAGAAGGAGGATTATACAAATTGAAGGGCCATCCAGAACAAGATTTGGTCCATGACATAGTAGAGCCAAATGAACTTTGGCATAGAAGGCTCGCACATGTGAACTGCAGAGCACTACCACTTGCAAGAAAAGCTACTGAAGGTCTTCCAGAAATTCAAGCAAAACATGAAGGAGTCTGCAAAGGATGTGCGAAAGGAAAGAACACAAAGAAGACATTTCCAAGTAGCGAAAGCAAAGCAAAATGAATCTTGGAAATCATTCACTCTGATGTATGCAGTCCAATGTCATCCAGTTCTTTAAGCGGGTATGTATACTATGTTTCTCTTATTGATGATTATTCTAGGAAGACATGGATATACTTTATGAAGAACAAAGATGAACTTTTCATCAAGTTCAAGGAATTCAAAGCCTTGATTAAGAACCACACAGAAAAGAATATCAAGACCTTTCAATTAGATAATGGCGGAGAATTCACATCAAATAAATTCAAAGAGTTATGCAAATATTTAGGGATTAAGAGGGATTTATCCACTCCATATAATCCACAGCAGAATGGGGTTGCAGAAAGGAAGAATATAACTATCATTGAAGCTACAAGAGAAATGCTTCATGATCAAGATCTTCCCATGCATCTATGGCCAGAAGCTGCCAGAACAACGGTGTATGTACATAACCATACTCCACACAGAGTACTTGAGAACAAGACACCTGAAGAAGTCTTTTCCGGGAAGAAGCCAGAAGTCAGCCATCTCAGAATATTCGGCTATCCAGTGTACATACACATTCTGAAAGAAAAGAGGACAAAGTTAGATCCTTTAGGAAAGAAAGGGTATATTTGTGGGATACTCTGAAAGCTTGAAGGCTTATAGAATATACTTCCCAGGATTCAAGAAGATTGACATCAGCAGGGATGTAACATTTGACGAAGACTCAGATTACAACAAATCCAGAAAGAGACCTGTTGAAGATCCTGAAGAATCAGAAGCACCCAGAATTCATGACACAACCATGAACAAAGAAACTTAAGAAGATGATCGAGAATTTGAAGAACCTCAAGAACTTGTAGATCCACCTCAGGAGAAGAATCCTCACAAGAGGAAAACTGCTTGGGTATGAGAATCTATCCAAGGTGTGGAAAGATATGGGGCTCCAGAATAGAATCATAGAGAAATAAAGAGGACCAAGTCCTACTCCGAGTATGTAGCTTTATTGTGTGACTTTATCAATAAAGAACCTTCCAACTATGAAGAAGAGGGAAAATGGAAAGAATGGAAGGATGCTATGATCGAAGAGTATCAATCAATCATGAAGAATGATGTTTGGGATGTTTTCCCAAGACCAGAAGGGAAGTCGGTTGTAACTTCCAAATGGATCTACAAGATCAAGCATGCTACAAATGACAACACAGAGAAATATAAAGCAAGATTCATGGCTCGCGTCTTCTCATAGAAAGAAGGGATAGATTATGAAGAAACCTTTGCACTTGTAGCCAGATACACTTCCATCAGATCAGTACTTTCTCTGGCTGTAGTGATGAAATGCAAAATACACCAAATGGATGTCAAGATTGCTTTTTTGAATGGTGTAGTGGAAGAGGAAGTGTATGTAGAGTAGCCACTCGGTTTTGAGACACATGACAGGGAGTCTCATGTGTGTATATTGAAGAAATCCTTGTACGGTTTGAAACAGACACCCAGGACATGGTATGATAGAATTGATGGCTTTCTATCCAGTTTGGGCTTTACCAAAAGTAAAGCAAATTCCAACCTTTACTACAAGGTTGAAGATGGAAACCCAGTGATGCTCCTACTATATGTAGATGATCTGTTTGTAACAGGTATGGATGGGTTTATTTCTGATACGAAGAGGAAGCTTTCTGCCGAGTTTGAAATGAATGACTTGGGTATGATGCACTATTTTCTAGGCATGGAGGTGTGGTAGAATGCGGATGGAATCTCCCTCAGATAAGGGAAGTATGCAGTAGAGATCTTGAAGAGGTTCAGGATGATGGAATACAAGGCCATGGCCACACCTATGGCATCAAACCTGAAGCTATTGAGTGATGCTTCATCAGAAGCAGTTGATGCTATGATGTATCGTCAAATGATTGGGTCCTTGATGTACCTGATGAGCATGAGACTAGATATTTGCTTTGCTATGAACACCTTGAGCCAGTTCCTGACTTATCCACGACATGTTCACTTGATTTCTACAAAGAATATTCTGAGATACCTGAGGGGTATAGTTGATTATGGGCTCAAGTATGAGGTGAATCATAAGATTAACTTACAGGGTTATGTTGATTGAGATTGGGCAAGTAGTGCCATCGATAGGAAGAGCACTTCAGGGTGTTGCTTTAGTGTGGGATCATGTGTGATCTCTTGGTTTAGTAGGAAGCAATCATGTGTGGCACTGAGTACAACTGAAGCAGAGTATGTAGCAGCTTGTTCAGCTAGTTGTGAGGCAGTATGGCTGAGGAAGCTACTGTCTGATTTATTTGATCTCCAGTTGGATGCTACTTTTATATATTGTGACAACCAAAGTTGTGTGAAGTTGTCAGAGAACCAGATGTTCCATGACAAGCTGAAGCATATCGAGATCAAGTATCACTATATTAGGGATATGGTGTAGAGGGGAGCAGCGAAGCTCCAGTATGTTGCGATGGATGAATGGATAGCTGATGTGTTGACAAAGCCATTGGCTAGAGTGAAGTTTGAGTACTTTAGGGAGAAGCATGGTGTTCTCTAGATCGAGGTTCCCTCAAAAGGTAAGTGATGAGTCCGTGAGACATTCTGACATGGTGATAGGATTGGTTCCTTCCATGGTCAGATGTAATGGCTGAGCCATTGTGTCATGATGAGAGGAATTGTTTCTCGCATGTCAGATATGAGTGCTGAGCCATTCTGATGTGACTATAGGATTGGTTCCTACATGATCAGATATAAGCGTTGAATGCCATTCTTGGAATGGAGGCACCTGATAAGTTACCAGTAAAGCTCAATCTAGGACTGAGGGCCATTCTGACGTGACTCTAGGATTGGTTCCTACATGATCAGATGTGAGTGCAGAGCCATTCGTAGGTGATTGTAGGATTGGTTCCTACAATGATCAGATGTAAGTGTAGAGGCCTTTTGGCATGGAGGATTGGTTCCTCGCATGGTCGAATGTAAGTGGTGATCCTTTTTGACATAGGTTGTCAGATGTAAGTGTAGAGCCCTTTCAGCATGGAGGATTGGTTCCTCACATGGTTGAATGTAAGTGCTGAGCCTTTTCGACATGGGTTGTCAGATGTAAGTGCTGGGACTTTCTGATAGGGTTGTGGGATGTGTTCCCACATGGTCAGATGTGAGTGCTAGGTGTGCCTTTCTGATATGATTATAAGATTGGTTCCTACATGATCAGATACAAGTTTTGGGTGGGCCATTCTGACTTAGGGTTAGATATAAGTGCTGGAAAATACCTACATGGAGGCTAGGCCTACAACCAACATGAAAAAGGGCTGGCTCTGTAGAACTTCCTATGAAGATAAAAATCAAGAGATAGCACCTGTGATGATGATCCAGCAGAGATGTTCTAGAACCAGAGATGATCCAGATCGAGTGATGATCCAGATCCAGTGATGATGATCCAGATCTAGTGATGATCCAGATCCAGATGAAGATGACTTGATTATGAAGATGAATTGAGGATGAAGATGACTTGAAGATGACGAGGAATCTATGATGATCCAAATGATATAGAGAAGAATACTTGTGCTGATAAATTGTGTCGAGAGAATACCTTCCTAGTTAAGAGGGAGTGTTGATGTAATTGTAACTTCGGAATGTATTCACTTGTATTTCTTATGTATTGTACCCCGATGTTTATTCCGAGAAGTGTTTGTAATGTAATTGAGTCATGTCATGCCTCGATGTTTCGATTGAGAGTTTCTATAATATAAACAAGTCATGTCAAGGCAATGTGGGCACCCTCCTATTGTTCAAGGGTTAAATTCCTCATAGTTCCAGGGCCCTAGGGTTGTTAGAATCACCTAGTGAAGTCATCCCTAGTGAGTTATTGTCAAGTCAAGAATTTGTATAAATAGAGAGTGAGCCTCTCTATTTATCACAAACTCACTCACACTCAGTTGTAGAGCATAGATGAGGGATAAGAAGTTGCTGGGGCTAGAAAGAAAGAGGCTACTACTGTCGAGAGATCATCTTACTGTTTTGGGTTTTAATTTTGGTGCTAATTATATCTCTGAGGAAGTTGTGAGGTTTTATCCATTTATGGTTTCCCCGAGGAAAAATAGTGTGTTCATTGTCTCTTGTGTTTGATTGATGTGCTTGTTATTCTCTTAGTTAAAAGATCCTAATATAATGCTAGCTTAATTTTAAAAATATAACATAGATGTGAGTGTTGAGCCATTTTGATGTGACTGTAGGATTGGTTCATACATGATCAGATATAAGTGTTGAATGCCATTCTTGGAATGGAGGAACCTAGTCACTTACCAGGAATACTCAGTCTAGGACTGAGGGATATTTTGATATGACTGAGGGATGTAGTCTCATATGATCAGGTATAAGTGTAGGGCCATTCTGATGTGATTGAGGGATGTGTTCCCACTTGATCAGATATAAGGGCTGATGTAATTCTCAGGGAGAATGGAGGCACTTGTCCAGTTACCAGGAATCCTCAGTCTGGGACTGAGAGCCATTCTGATGTGGTGTGTTCACACATGGTCAGATGTAAGTGCAGTGCCCTTCCTATGCGGTGTTTTTGAACATGGTTGGATGTAAGTGCAGAGCCCTTTCGATGCAATGTTTTCGAACATGGTTGGATGTAGATGCAGAGCCCTTCCAATGTAGTGTGTTTGCACATGGTCAAATATAAGTGCTGAGCCATTCTGGCATGATGTGTTTACACATGGTCAAATGTGAGTGCTGGTCCTTTCTAACAAGATGAGGTTAGATGCAAGTGTTGGGCGTGCCTTTTTGACAAGATGAGGTCAGGTGTAAAAGATGGGTGGGCCATTCTGACTTAGGGTCAGATATAAGCACTGAAGACCTACATGAAGGCTAGGCCTACAACCAGCATGAAAAGGGATGGCTCTGTAGAACTTCCTATGATGAGAAGAATCAAGAGATAGCACCATCTTGAGATAGCACTGATGATGATGATCCAGACTTGATGATGATCCAGATGTGATGATGATCTAGATCAAGTGATGATCCATATTTGATGATGATACAGTGATGATGATCCAGTAGTGATGATGATCCAAACTTGATGATGAACCAGATCAAGTGATGATCTAGATCTAGTGATGACCCAGATCCCATGATGAAGAAGACATGAAGAGGAAGAAGACTTGAAGATGAAGATGACTTGAAGATGAAGAAGACTTAAATACAAAGATGACTTGAAGATGAAGAAGACTTGAAGATGAAGACAACTCGAAGATAAAGATGACAAGATGATCCAATCATTACAGAGAAGAAGACCAGTGCTGAAAATTGTGCCGAAAGAATACCTTCCTAGTTAACAGGGAGTGTTGATGTATTTGTAACTTCAGAATGTATTCACTTGTATATTTCATGTATTGTACCCCGATGTTTATTCCGGGAAGTATTTGTAATGTAATTGAGTCATGTCATGCCCCAATGTTCCTATCGGGAGGTTCTATAATGTAAACAAGTCATGTTAAGTCATTGTGGGTAACCCTCCTATTGTTCAAGGGTTAAAATCCCCACAGTTGTGGGGCCCTAGGGTTATTAGAATCTTCTATAGAATTCATCCCTAGTGAGTCATTGTCAAGTCAAGAATTAGTGTAAATAGAGAGTGAGCCTCTCTATTTATGACACACTCACACACACTCAGTTGTAGCACATAGCTGAGGAAGAAGAAGTTGTTGGGGCTAGAGAAAAAGAGGCTACTGCTATCAAGAAATCATCTTACTATTTTTGGGGCTTTGCTATTGGTGCTGATTCTATCTCTGAGGAAGTTGCAAGGTTTTCTCCTTTATGGTTTCCCCAAGGAAAATATTTGTGTTCATTATCTTATGTGTTTGATTGCTATGCTTTTTATTCTCTCAGTTAAGATCCTAAGTTAATGCTATCTTAAATGATAAAAATATAACACTATCTATCCTGACATCCACGTTTCCTACACATCCAACACAAGGAAGTGTCCCCTTCTTTGTTCCATAGTCCCTAGGGCTACACCTTCCCTTCCAATTCTCTTCAGGATGTGCAGATCAGATTCACCAGCCAATCTTATCTTATTATGAGGTTCCACACTAGGTTTATCAAGAACACTCCATGTCTCTTCCACTACTAAGTCTTGCATACACTTTAGATCCAAACCAAGGTGCATAACACAACAAACTAGAAGGAAAAGATAGAAACAAGGGCTTCACCCTGTAACACAGAGAAAACAGGTTTGCATACCACACTGTAGTTCAGCAGAAACACTGCAAAACAACATGTTTTTCTACTCTAGATAGTGAAAAAACACAGGATCACGATGTGCCATAGTGAACATAGCGACTATGGGATCAGGAATAAACAATGCATGAATGAGAGAGTTTGTATGAGAAGAATGACCACAATTCTTAGGTGAAGACCAGGATGATGGAATGGGCACACATTCCCATGATTTATTGCTTCAGGAGAAAGAACATGGCTTCCCAGACTGCAGACTTACAGGTTTTCTCAAACACACAATCAAATTTCCATGCCTTGCTCTGCCAAAGGCATTAACTTCCTCAACTAACTTCTAGAAAAAATGAATGATTGAGGAAAAAGGACAAAAAGGTAGCTGAGGGTTCATGGGTTCCCCCATTGACATTTGGTCTCACCCTATTGCCTCAAGAGTTTGACTAACTCCCCCCCTATTCCTTGTGAAATCATGCCCCCATCTCTTTCATGTTGCATTCCCATAGCTAGATGTGGTATTTTATCAATTGCATAGTTACGTGATACATCAAAATATCCAGTGTCTGACTCAACACCATAACATAGGTATCGACCTTGATCACCTATACACAAAATACCAGTCAATGCTAGGGCCTTGGTCTTGAGATCTTTTCCATGATTCTAATGCAATATATACATCATGTACAATTTCAATACCATGGGGTCAAAATCGGGGAATTACATTCTATTACGGAGAGAAATTCCTATGGCTTGGGGTACCACAACAGACAGCTTGACTCCAGAAATCAATCCTTTCCAATATGCAATAGAAATTAAATATCTAACACTAAAGGATCAGACCTCATACCTTATTTTGGATGGTTAAAGTCCTCGTTGAGCTTTCCAACTTTAGCTTGAATTGATGAATCACTTCCTCAACAACAAGTAAACAAGACCAGGATACTATATATATTGGTGTTTGATCTATTCTAGCATATATAATCAACAATGTATAAGATTTGAAATCACCCATGAATGAAACATTCATTCAAATATACATTATTGGACAGGAAAATATATTTCTATTAATATAAAATCAGAGATTACAATGGATACAACCTCTGTCGGCACGTCTTCGAATCGGAGAAACTGAATCCCCCACTTGGGCCTCCACCACCTCAATCCTCCATCTCTCGATAGCAAGCTCACAAGCAAAAGGCAAGCTTGGGAAGAACACAAAAGTGCTCCAAGGGACAAAGGGATGTAGACTCAAGCACAAGTTCCGCCAACAATGGACTATAGTTTCTTTGCTCTCAATTCTCTCTTATGCCTTCAATGTACCAAAGAGTTCCTTATATATCTTTTCAAAGGGGTAATGAAAGGTCGAATCCGAGCGATCTCATGGCATATGGAAGGCCAAGAGTCAAGTGAGTCGGATCCATGTTAAGGAAAACTCCAAAAGGATTTGGATTATGCACACATTCCAATGTACATGGTTTTAGGGGTCAAACCCACGTATATATGCAATTAGGGGTTTAAAAGTCGCGTATATGAATTTTCACATGTTTTTAGGGATGGTTAAGGAAACATCAAAGGAAAAAAAATGGTCCAAGGGGTCTAGGGAGTCTGCAGAGGGACAAGGGAAGGCCATACAAGTGTGATTCACCTAGAGTGGTAAAATCAGCTATAACAGGTGCCCCCTAATGTGTGAGGTTAGAGGGGTCATATGATGGCCAAAATGCATTATAAGTCCATCCTAGAAGTGGAGTGACGAAGGATCTCAAATGGAAGACCAGCCACCCAATCAGCATAGTACAATGATACAAATCTGCACATAATGCAAATACATATAGCAGTCCCGGATACATAAGAGTACAATGGCCATGAATAGGCATGATACAAGATATCACATAAGTGGTCATCGCCATGTACAATATACATAAATCAAAATCTCCATGATGAAGATATGCAAAGGATCATGATCTCCAAAATAGCTGGAAATGTCTGACATATACTGGAATAAAGTCACGAGAGATGAAATCTCATGAACACTGGTGCGATCAAGGAGGTAGCATATAATAGATGCCACCAATTTGGAAGGTCTTCTACACAAACCGCTATGAGTACATGTCCTACTATGTGAATAGAGGTGTCGAGGTTGAACATAGTAGTCCATCATCTGATTACCAGTCATTGATGTATACCATTAATAGAAGCGAGATCACCCACCAATAAAGAAAATGGAAATCAAGGTACTAGAGTGCAAACTAACAAGTGCGAATAGATGTGTTGAGGTTGAACGCTTGAGAGGATCCATCGATGAGGGGACATTGATGTATTCCCAAATACTGTCGATGGCGAGAGAACCTGCCACTGATGACTGCAAGTCTCAAGGCACTCAAAAATGACTCTAGATTCCAATTCCAGAATAAATGATCTGAAGTTGATGAGATGAAGTCCGCTGGAAGGAGGGCATTAAGGCATCCCCCATCATCCAACATGAGGTACTCAGCAAAGCTGTATAATGCGGAGGGACTCGATCATAAGGTGCATGAACCAGTAACTATACCAGGAATGGCTGACATGAAAAGTCAAGATAACTGAGGAATGGTCGACTCAAGTTTCAACTTCCTTCAAACAAGAGCATAACGGCGTATGGTGACTAAATAAAGGCAGCATAGACTCGATATACAAACTAGGACATCTCTATGACATAGGAGGCATCGACAAAGGCTCCATGGAGACTGGAAGCTTAACCAGTTGGTGGAGATAAACTCAGATAAAATGAGTATAGGTCCTAAAGTCAAACTATAAACCCAACCAACGGATGTGGTATACAGTGCTCTGTTCGAAGGCGACACGACTCGACTGCTACCAAAGATAACATCTTTCCTTGTCCAGCTTTTTGGTTTTTTGGTTTTTTTGGACTTTTTCAAATATTTCAAAAGCTTGAAAAAGAATAAAACTGCTTTATAGTTACCAACTAGAAGGAGATGAGTGTCATAGGGCAAAACAAACTAGTTCCAAGTAGTGGAACATACCTATGCTCAATGCAAGGATACATGTGTAGGATAGTGACACTCGGGGGAAAATCCCGTCCCGGTAAAAATAGGGAATCAAGCTGCAAAGGATATATAAAATGGCTCTACATGGCTATACATGAGACAATCTTGGGCTATATGGCTGAAACTCAATGTCAGGGAAGCCGACGTAAGGCTCAATAAGGCAGGAAAAGCTCATGATAATGCAATTACAACTTGACATAAGGGAGTCCTGAGGGGAATAGGCTAGCAAAAGATCAAGAGGAGTATGAGGCTCTTGGGAAATGTCATGGCAATACTATACAATGGACTCCCACACCCTAAGGGACAAAACGTCAGCATGGGCACCAAATTCAAAGAAGGCACTAACTAGGGTACCCATGTAAAATCAAGCTCTACCACTCATATCATGCCACTTCTAAAACAACAAGAAGGTTCCATGACATAACAGAGTGGGTTCGTAGCTAAGACTATAATGAAATGGTCATAAGGTCATGCAAAATGCAAACGGTGATGAAACCTAACCTATATGCCAGTTTAGACATGATGCCTAAAATCGGCACGAACGAGTCAATCCAACGACTGAAACGACACTAAAAAAGGTCTCCTACATCATAAATTAGGTAAAAAATGGTCCAAAATGATTAGAAATAGTCCAAACTATAGGAAAGGGGGTAAAAATTTTCAAAAATTTGGAAAATTTCTATAAATAGTAAAAAATTCAAAACATTATAAAACATTTGAAATTTTTACCCAATTGAGCTCATATTTTCAACAACGAATTCCAGGTATTTTGGTGGCTCGAGAGCCCCATTTTTGTATCATGACACTATGTATTGCCACATTTTGGATGTATATAAAAACTTTTATGATGATCAGTTTATTTATTTACATGTGTAAAAATTTGTGTTTGTGATGAGTTTATTGTGTATGAGACAAATGCCAATCTACACGTAGTTAGCATATGAGTCAGCAACTTGATTATTAATTCTTGGAATATCTATGTATGTTATATTGTCAAATTTCCATTCTAATAATCTCACACGTAAGAATCTTCTTAATAACGTCGGATCTCTAACATGGTACAAACCACTAAGCTGTGACACCACTAACTCCGAATAAAGACGTACCTCAAGAGAGAGAACACCATGTAAAATGGCACCCCGTAGAAGTTCAATAAAAAAACTATATTCGACAACATTGTTGGAAGATGGTCGTAGACATATGCCTCCTGAAGACAATACCTGACCCATAGGAGTATAAATCACCCAAGCAGCAGAGGATGAGTATTGAGTGTGACAGCTCGCACCATCCACGAATCCTATGTAGGTGGAAGATTCCATTGACATCTACCAAAAGAAACAGAAACTAATCACAAACCTGATCACTATAATAAAAAGACCTAACTATGTAAAACTGTACAATAATATACAATAACCAGCCTTGACTGAAAATCATGCATAGTACTTCTTGAGATAGAGCCCATTCCTAGGCTCCGCCAATGTCGTTCCCTCGTAATCCACTAACTCATAGATGCCCTTCTCTAATACATGTTTGACGATGTAAGGACCACGCCACATGGGGTTAAGATTTCCTACCCCCAAGGGTTCTTTTGGTTGATCCCACAAAAGAACCAAGTCTCCCTCACTAAACCTCCTTGGACGGACAAACTTATCATACTGGACCTTTATGTGACATTTATTTACTTATAGAGCCACCAAGGCATCTTGACGCTGCTCATCAAGTTGCTCAAGGTGGACCAAACACTCCTCCAAAGGGGAAGTGTCTGGCAAGAGTTCTATGGCTAGCTTCAAAGAAGGAATCTCGCATTCAACTGGAAATACCGACTCCACTCCATGTACAAGTTGATATGGATAAAAACCTGTGGCAGTCTTAACAGTGGTTTTATACACCCACAAAGCAGGATATAACATAATGTGCCAATTATTCTTGCTTTGTGCAATGGTTCATTGGAGAATGGATTTAAGTGATTTATTCACTTCTTCTACCTGTCCATTCGGTTGAGGGTAGTAAGAGGAGGAATGCTCTTGCTTGTACCCTAACTTTGATGCCAACTCTTCCATCATACGATTCTGAAAGTGCGAGCCATGGTAAATGACAAGCTCTTTCAGAATCCTGAACTGAGTAATAATCTGGTTGAATATGAAGTGCACGGTTGTCTCACCATCGGATTTAACTGTAGGCATAGCCTCAACCCATTTTTTGAAGTAATCAACAACCACTATGATATGATGATGCCCCCTAGCCGAAGCTGGGTTGCGATCCATAAAATCAAGCCCCCACTTAGTGAAGGGACCGGAGGTGATGATGGGATGTAATGGGGCAAGTTTTGAGCACATATTATGTGCAAACACCTGGCAAGGGTGGCACCTATTGACCGTATCAACACAATCCTTAAAGATTGACGGCTAGAAATAACTCTCTCTTAAGATTTTTTGGGCTGTAGAAATCCCAGATAAATGACCACCACACGCCCCTCTGTGGAAATCATTTAGCACTACTTCAGCCTCATCATGAGTTAAACAACAGCGTAAAATGGAATCTACCCCACGACGGTATAAAGTGTTGTCCACTATGAGATAATTGTTAGACACGTGATGTAATCGTCGTCATTCATCCCGTGAGAGATGAGTAGGGACCTTCAATGTTTGTAGATATATAATGATATCCCCATACCATGGGTATAAAGTTGAGATTAAGAATATGTGGTCATCGATAAACGTATCTTCACAAACCAACTCCTCAACCTCGCTTGGGAAATTTGATATAAGCTCTGCAAAAATTAACGATTTCTTCAATTTTGCTGAAACAAACTCAAGGTCAAATTCTTGCAGGATGACAATCCATTTATTATATTTTCCCCCAATCATCCTTTGAGTGAGGACAAATTGAAACAGATTGGTATGGGCTACAAACAAGGTCTGGCAAAGGAGAATATAATTTCTCAACCGTTGAACTGCATGTATGGTAGCTAAAGCAAGATTCTCAACATGAGAGTAACAAATATCCACGTCAATAAGGTTCTAGCTCAGATAGTATATGACATGCTCTTGGATCTCCTCATCCTCTTGAACCAAAACCATGCCAATAATCTCCATGGACGCGGCCACATAAATTAGAAAATCACGGCTATATTCTGGGGGACTAATCACCGGGGCCGATGCTAAGGCTCGCTTGAGCGCATGAAAGGACTCCGGGGCTAGCTCATCCCAGCAAAAGGTGGTGTCCTTCTTCAAAAGACACATGAAGTCGCTAGTCAAATTGGAAAAATTGACAACGAATCTCCGTAAGAAGTTTGCCATGCCTTGAAAACATTGAATATGACGAATATTTTTCGGGGGAGACAACTGAAGTATTGCCTCAACCTTCAAAGGGTCAACTCTTATACCCTCTTTAGAAATGATGAATCCTAATAAGCGACCTGACTTCACGCAAAATATGCACTTGTGATGATTTAACCTAACCAAATAATGGTGGCACCTTTTGAATACCAATCTCAAATGATAGGAATGATGCATTCTCATATGAGAATGAGCAGCAAGGTCATCCAAGAATACTTTGATAATCGACTTGAGATTGTGGAAAATCAAGGTCATTTCCTGCTGAAAAGTAGCTTCGGTGTTCTTAAGGCCAAAAGGCATTTTTCAATATGCAAAAGTTCCCCAGGGAAAAATAAATGCAGTCTTATGTTGGTCCTCAGGTTTAATTTGTATCTGATTATATCCAAAAAAGTTGTCCATGAAGGAAAAAACCTCGCTACCCACACAGTCATCCAAAATCTGATCAATAAATGGTGTGGAGAAATTGTCCTTAGGACAGGCACGATTCAAATCACAGAAATCAGTACATATGCGGATAGCTCCCTGCTTCTTATCAACCAGAACGGGATTTGGGACCCACTCTGTCAAGGGAACGGGATAGATAAAATTGGATTTCAACATTTTCTCTATCTCTGCCTTAATCGTGGGTGCTTTCCTAGGATTCACCGCATGCAAGCATTGTCGAACAGGCTTAGCATTGGGATAAGTATTAATCTGATGTTCGACAATGCGAGGGTCGATACTTGGCATTTCATCGTAAGACCGAGCAAAGATATCATGGAATTCTTTAAACAGCTCGGTGTATTCTTGAATCTTAGCATGGGAACATTCTGCCCCAATATAGACATTCTCCATCCTGCCAGGATCACGAGAGATATTGATAGGAATCATTGGAGATATATTTTCCATGTTTCCATCAGCCATCAAACTAGGAGAGCTTAATGGAAACATAGGACTTCCAAATCTCTCGCTAAGAACCTCCCTAAAGTCCTCACGCTTCAAGTGGTCAAGCTCGGGAAGAAAGTAAGATCTATGATGGAGTTCTTCCCATGGTGGCTCAACTCCCAACATGGCTTCAATAATCGCTTCATCTGAAGGAAAAACACTATCAAGGAAGTCATGTGCGTGAGAAGACTGTACCGCCCATGCAGGAAGCACATATAGGTCCTCCTGCTCCGTTCCTGAAGAGGAAGGACTAGGATCTGCAACACACTCAAGATTAGCTTGATAAGCTACCATAGTTGGAGGAAACAACATGTCTGTCACGATGGGCTCACTTGAAGTATTGGGTGTAGGAATAATCTAAGGATCTTCCTTATGACTCATGCGAAAAGACACTGATCTTATAGATGTTGAAGCCTCACCGGAACTAGACCCTATCATAAGGATAGGTGCAAGACAACTAAAAATTCCCATGAGGGATGGATACATGCCCACACCCACACTCCCAGTTGCTGGATGAAAGTGCTCTACGATCAGGATCGAAGCTCCCGAAGATGTGGTAACCGATGGATTCTTGAATGACATTTGATCAATCGTAACTATCTTCCCGTTAAATGGAAAGCAAACAACGTGAAATAGGGAAGAAGCTATGGCTTGCATACTATACATCCAATTCCTACCTAGCAAGATATTTTAGTTAAGGTGCGCATCAACCACCTTGACCTCTATTGCAATGGTCTTCCCTCCCAAATGGACCTTAAGGGAAGGAAGGATCCCATGCGGCCTAAACGATCTCCCATCGAACGGAGTTAACATGGTCGCTGATTTAGACAACTCAAGGGAACCTAAACCCTTCCAACATGATAAAGATATCACAGAAGTAGCATCTCTTTCGTCAATCACAGTGTGCTTGACGGTCATGTTAAGACATTCTATGTGAATCAAAAGAGACACATAGTAAGGAAAGTGAGGCTGAAGTCCCACGGTTTCAAATTTAATCATGGAGGAAGAATTATCATCATTCACACCAACGACAGAAAGCAAATCCTTCCTTTGTGAAGGACAACTCTGAAGCACTTCCAGTTAGACATCACACAAGGAGTATGGCCCAAATCCTCGACAACTGAATAGTTCTAGGAGACTCAGGCATTAGGATTGTGCCCTGAATGCTTAAGGACTCCCTTAGGAATGCGAGGTGCAGCTTCATGTTTATCCACAAGTTTTTCAATATGCAAAGGAGTCCCTGGTGGATCAGGATCCTTTTCTGGGTTGGGTTGTGACGAACCATAGTCCTTCGCACAAGTCACAACTTTCACAGAACGAACCATGTTAATGCAACCATGAACACTACCCTCCAGTGGATCTTGATCACCACCAGACTGATCATGGGTCCTCGAGTTCATATTTTGATTGTGAGGTAAAGGGTTAGCCAGCACAGCTGGGCCCTGTGCCAAGAATCTCGAGGCTTCATCAATACAAGGGCACAAGTAAGTTAGGTGATCGTCCTTACACAACTTGCAAGGAAATTTCACCTTATGTTTAGCTTGCTTGTCCCCCCCAACATTATGGGAATTCTTGTCATTATTATTTGCATTTTCATTCCTATTCCCACCCTTACGAATATTCTTACCCTTCTTTTTGTTCCGTCCGAGCTGCTGGTTACCCTTCTGGTCTGATGATTGTACTAAAATCACACTCGTTGTTTGGGTGGGTTGAGACAAAGCCATGGCTTCTCCCAAAGCAGATTGGTTGATTGAAAATTGACTAACTTGTTTTGAAATTGAATCCACAGGTTTAGAACTCGCACAACCAACAATGCCATCGACATGTGGTCCAGGTTTAACTTTGGGGTCGAAACTAGAACGCGGGGCATTGAGAATGATCTCATATAACAAACCTGACTAAGCATAAATCAAATCCAGTTCCTGTGCCCTAAAAATGGCTTGTTCCTCATTTTGCACTCAGGATGTAGACACATCCTTCGCTATATATGGAAATAATTATTTAAGGAACCATTCAAGGAGGAACTTCAGTGGTATAAAGGCTTTAATCAACCTCTTCCGTCTACGCTACTCTTGGATATGATCTGAGATATGTGTGGCTTTATCTTGTCAAAATGTTGACAGGAGTTTAGTACCAACGTCATAACGCACTGGTAGCTGGAATTTGTTAAGAAAAGTCATCGCTAGGTCATCGAACAAAGCGAATGTCCCCCTAGGTAGCTCTATATACCATTTCACGGCAGGCCCTGTAAGGGTGCATTGAAAAAGACTTAAATGGATTGAGTCCTGATGTAAGGAATTCAAAGAGCACCATAGGTGAAAAGTAGTAACGTGTTCACTCAGATCCTCTCCCGGTTTTCCTTTGAATTTGGGTATGTTTGAGGGAAGCTTAGTAGGGATAGCCGACCAAGCCGAGTCATGAGCTACAGGATCGTTCGTCAATATTGACAAGTCAGGAAGATTTAGTGTTGCAAGGAAAGGGAGCCTAGGATGATGAGTTCGATGGACCACTCCCTGATAGTTCTGATTCACATAGGTCTGATTACCACCATGGCCTTGGCCATAGTTCCCTCCTCCTGTTTGACCCGTATAGTGTGGCATGGAAGCACCATAGTGTGGTGTACCTTGACTATTTGGAGCTACAAAACTGTAATTTGGAGAGTAAGTAGGTTGTTGGTACTCGCCCCTATAAGGTGAAGAACCCTATCCATATTGCGTCCCATAATAAGGTCCACAATTCATCGCATGCGATGTCCCATGAGACACTCCATAAGTAGGAATATACGCTCTGGAAGTAGGAATATATGCTCTGGAAGTAGTAACATGACCTCTAGAAGTATGAAAATAACCTCTCAAAACAATGGGTGGTACGTGAACTTGAGACACAACTGGTCTAGTAACCATAGTATGGACATGGCTCGTAGCAACGTTTCGGCCTGAAGGACCACGTGAATGAGGTGGAGGGTGAACATTCAAAGAAATAGGGACAGAGGATGAAGGGACCTGAGTAATTATGTATGTGTTATTCCCTATAGTCACTCATCTTGAATCTGGTATCCTAATAGGATCACTAACCCTAGACCTAGGAGGAATATGCGATGTAGCTTTAACCGCCGGGATGGAAGGTGCAATGTGGCTTGTGCTCCCAAACCTCTCCGTATGGTAAGGAATGAGAGTGCCCCCAGGCATAGTGCTAGGATCAAACTCAAACTTGACATGAAATGCCAAATCATGTGTAGGAAAACCAGACATACCATAACTAGTGCTCGCAGGTTCAAAATGAGTCTCATCATCCTCCGACATTCCATACCGGCGATGCATCAATGAGGAATCAACACTAGAATAAGTAGGTCTATCATGAAAAGTACCTATCTTAGAAATAACAGGACCTAAATCAGTCAGATTAGGTGAAGGATCATAGTTCGGAGT